>JBBPBX010028539.1:17892-36494 GCA_038048925.1 Garcialebias charrua
ACACTTTATAAATAAGCTGAATTTAATTTAATTTAATATTTGCAGCTAAAACATCTAGGCTTGGTAAATCCAGAAAACTAGTGATGAGCCCAGTCCTGTTGATAATGTAAGAGTACAGGAAGGGTCAGATTTACTGAGCCGTCCAATACACCACATGCAAAATGAGCAGGTTTTATCCTGACACAAAATATCATCAATTATTCACAGGTTCTCTCTTTTTTGGATTAATCAATAAATCTTGTGACCAGATGATGGGATGTAAAATCACATGAAACTTTAATTTTAGTCGACCCAGCATAACTGAAATCATTTACTAGCAAATAATAAAATTTAACATCACAATATGTACATGGTGATTGATTGATTCAACTTTCCTATAAGTTACTTCAGCACAGATGAAATTACAAGTCCGTAATTTCTAGGAACAACACATTAAATTATGGATCTTAGAATAACTTATATCTGCAGGCTTTTAGCTTAGTTGTTACTGGCAAAATAAGGAGAGGTTTTAGAGTGAGGAGGAGGAGGAGAAAGAAAAGAGTAAGGGAACCATCTTGAAATGTTTAACCAGAAAACACGGCACACTCTTCGGACAGCGTCCGCCAGACCCGGGTCCGCTAATGAACATCGACTTTTTACCTTGCAAAGATTATCTGTCCAAGCTCCGGTAAAGTATGGCCAGCCTTGAACGTGCACGAATCGTCCATCCAGCTACGTTTTGCAGGCTTCCAGCGTGTTCACTCTCAGCTTTCCAGCTGAGGTCCGCGTCAATCGAACCAAGGTAGTGGCACTGGTTCCGGTTTGGTTTTCAAGATAAAATATTCCTCGAAGGAATTTTCATTAAGGCTTGGAGCTGTGATGCTCGAGGCGGACTTATAGCGACGTGCCCTGAATCCTTAGCTGATGAACGAGTCTTTGACTCATGACTCAGTTCATCCAGCTTTTAGGAGAAAAGTTCATCTCTCCACTTCTCCAGTAGAACTCTGAGCAGAGCTCTCAGCAGAATTGAAAGTTCGAGGAAGTGAAGTCTTTATGAAGGGAGATTGACATCAGAGTTTTCTCTTCATCCCATTGGTAAATGTGACAAGCGTAGGAGGGAATTAGGTGATGTCAGAAGGTTCATTAGAAGTTAAAAGAGAAGGTCAGTGATGAAGAAATTGTTTAGAGAAAGACAGGGAGTTGTTTTAGATAACAAGAGAATCCAGGCGCCAGGTTTATGATTAAACTTGATTACTGTTTCTAACTTCTAAACAAAACCGAAAAGTACAATTTGACATGTACTTCGACTTAGACAGAGTTTGATTACCACCAGTATTGAACAATAACAATGACCATTCAACATATTGAAGAATAACAACACTGCTCATATGAATAACACAAGGTTATGCTTTGATTATATTTGAATTAGCACAAATTAAAGAGTTTTTCGGTGAAGCGATTTGTGATCTAGATTCAAACTAATGGAATAAAAATAGTGTCCACTCTTTCTTGAAGGTTTCAAAGAAAAGATGTACTACTTAAAGTTTCTTTTCAGAAACCATGTGGTCCACTATAATAATAACAACACACTAATGGCTAACATGAGAATCCTCTTTGTAACACACAGGGTCTAAATCATTTGCGACAGCTGTATAATAATGTCTGTCTAGGTTTTTGACTTTATACTGGGACGTTTTGCTTAGCCAGTGGAAATAACTGACCAAATACTGGCAAACGTGTTGAGAAAAATAATTTCCACTTAGCACATGGAAGTTATGACTAACCAACATTAGGTAACTGTTAAACTAAGTTTCAACAGAGCTGGGAAATGATACACACCTAATGTTTAGAGTTTGAACTCATCTTTCAGGTAACAAGTGACAAGCTGCTTATTCTACAGCTGAACCCTCCAGTAATTACATACTTAATTTGTCTTTTTCCACAAATAATCAACTATGGCATCTCCCCACAAACAGTTCTGCAAATACATTTTACAGAGTATCTGGCAAATGCCTCTGAACTTAAAACAGTTTGCAAGTCAATATATACAGCATCATCCAGACAGAGGTACAAGAGTTCCTGGAAGAGAAATCTGCTGTATTTCTCTGGAGGAACAGCTAATTTAGTAAAGTTTTACTCAGGAGACACTTCGTCTCACATGTACCCCATTGTTCCAAAGGGAAATGGACTGCCAGTTGTACGAAGGGAAAGAAATAAAAAGTTCTGTTTTACTGGCATCACAAGACTAACTTCACTTTAATTCTTTTTTTCCCTCTCCCAATTATAGGTTCTCAATAATATGTGACATGTAAAATAATCAAACGATCAATAATTATGACTAGAAGTTTAGCTACTTAGAGGAAATGAAACACTTGACGCACTAATGTGTTCGTTGTGCTCATTAATCTGCAGGGTGGTAATGTTTCAACAGTGACTCAAGCCTCATGGGGTGTCTCACTCTGATGAATGTGGATCTGAATGATCTGCCACAGCAAAGGGTGGAGGGCCAATCAAAATATTTCACCAGGGCTTTGATTCAGGTCGTAACTGAAATTAGTTTTGCCCATTTTCTTCCGTTTGAGAGCTCTGAATTAAAATCTGAGGACGGTCGCTTTCATAATCTGAGCTGAAACAAATGAGGAAGAATGAACAGACTGTATCCATGATAAATTTCCAAACAAAGCATGCTGATAGATGCAATGCAACATCAAGAGTGCAACCCGAGTCTCATGTGTTGGCCTAAAAAAGCCCGCAGACACTCAGCCAAGTAATGACCTCAACACTGTAGGAAAAGGAGCAGCCTGGGCTGAGAGGATACTGCGTGCACATGTGTTTGTTCACAAGTGTGGGGTTATTAAGCTCGTCTTGTTTTCTGATGTGGTCCAAGAAATGCCTCACTGCTGTACTGAAGCCATGTTTAGGTTATAGCAGTAAACATTTTGTAGCCAGATTTCTCCACATTGTGAGACTCGTGGTTGAAGCCCCTCATTAAAACCTGTCCCTACGTATCTACTCATTAAGTAGAAACCTTGAAATCCCATTACATCACTGACAGCTGCAGAATTCAACAAACTGAAGGATTGTATTACAACTTCTGCATCAATAACTATCAGGATAATGTGAAGCAATTATCTAAGTCTCAAGTCAAATGGTTAAAAACTGGAAGGATGCTTTACCTTGGCAGCTGCGTCCCCACACAACACAGTTCGAAGCACATCATCTTATGCAATGGAAAAGCAATTCCTGTTTTTGTGGTTGGTTTGGTTTTCTCTTTTGAGACTGGGGTCTGTCATTGAAGTGAGTGCAGGGAGCGTGTTTTAATCTGGAAAATATTATCAGGGGTGGAAGAACATGGGAAACAAAAACAGCAGGAGGATTCCTCTTCCATCCTATGGGTTCTGTGATTTGGAGATATGCTTAAGTCTGCAGTTTCAGCTCACCACAGCTACCCGCTCAGCCCCCATGCTTCCCCACTCTTTTTCCATCTCCCTCTAAAGTGGCCTTTTGTCCTGACCGACACGAGGTGGATCGGCTAGAGAAGACACCCCATATCCTATCAAGATAGTCTACTTTGATAAGCTGTGCTTCTCCAGATCATTGGAAAGTTTTAATGCCAGCTTTAAGTTGTCAAGAAACTCTGCAGTGTAGAAGAAGACACTGGTGTGCCAGCGCTGCGTGGAAAGCTTCCCATTCTCATTCAACTACTTGTCCTTCACACATGGAGAAGTAATCATAACAAATGGTGCAAGTAGTTCTTCCTTCAAAGCAGAAGGATTCCCTTCTGGTTTGGACATCGAGACAGCCAAAGCTTTCCGGCTCCTGATTAACTACTGTTTTCACAGAGGGAACCATAACAAATGATTTTCAAACTGAAATCACCTCAGGGTAGGTAAACTTGAAAAAAAAAAAACGGAATCCACGTTTGCTTCCTGAGGAGTTGTATTATGTAAAATATCTCACAAAAAAGCAATTTTACTGAGAGAGAGAAATATGTAGTTACAGTTAATCTGAATGTCACAATGCAAATGACTCAATAGTTTGGACAACTCTGATTATTTAACAAAGCAGAATGAAAGTCAGTCTGCAGCTCCAAACGTTTGGGGCCATATATGTATGCAACCCTTTGGTATCTATGGAATCTCACATTTTGACCTCTAAAGTTAATCAAATACAAAGTTTTTCAATTAATAATACATTAATCAGTGAAGTCAGTGAACTTTTTATTTTAATTTAAAAAATGTCTTAAAATCTGAATGGTCAAATTGGGATAAAGTTGGTTTAAAATTGAAAGTTTAGTAATCCAGAGTCAGATTTCAAATCTACATTTAAACATTGGCAAAACTAAAGATTTCCAGGGATCAACCTTAGCATCTCTTTTCACCTCACAGTGAGCCAACTAGACACACAAATGTAACAGTGTTCCCAGAATATGAGTATGAAATGTGTGGGGGGCAGTTCTTGTTGGCACATATGACTCATGACAAATGACTCATGCCGTGTTTTTTTTTCCTTGAAAAAAAATGAATTTAAATCATTGTGTTTTGTTGTCCCAGAGTCATCTTGCTATTGACATTTTTGGTAAATACAAGTTGTACCAAGGGATCATAGCTCCAGAAACCAAAAAGACTCATTGGAGACAACGTAAAAAAGATGAGTAGTTTTATTCAAGTCCAAGTTCAAATAGGTTTATTGTCGTTCTCATCACATGTGGTACATGAGGTGGAACAAAATTATGTACACAGGGTCCCAGCTACAGTCAACAATAGCAAAAATATAAAGTGTAAAAACAACAGTATATAAGGATCTAAGCTAAACATTAAGATATACGCTAAACAAATGCCAAACAGTGCACCAAAAGATCAAAGATATACTAAACACTAATAATGCAAAACAATATGATGTAACAACAGCAGCCTGAACATGAGTCTGTGTGAGCAGATGGGTACATATGAACACAGCAGCATATTAACCAGGGAACCGAGGTTGAACAGGGACAGGAAGATCTGTAGAGGACAGGGGATGGTGAGTTTGTGGTATTCAGGTAATAAAAGTTATATTTTGTTGTTCTTATAATTTACAAAAGAGGATCTTACTGAATGTATTCTTCCAAGGTCCAAGGGGGTTAGGATTACAGGTTCAAAACTCAGAGGGTGAATTCCAGGTTGAGCTGTCATTTCTAAACTGAACCCAGAGTCTGGGCCGACCCGGATTAGGGCCGGACCATAATAATGTGGCCGAGTTGGTGTCAGGCTTTTGATTGAGTCGGCGGACGCGCGCGGCTGACGATCCAATAATATGGCAACATGGCTTGCCATACAATCACCAGCTGCACATGGCCATTTGACTGCCCGCTGACCGGCCTTGAAAGAGGTAAAACATTCAGTTAAGCTTCAGATGGACTACTGCCCGTCACCCGTCAGCCCAAATGGACATTCATTCAGCCGCTGCACTCATCGGATGCACGCGGCTGACAACCCAAGCAGGTGAGATCACAAAATATCCGACATGTCAGAGCAGGGTCCATGTCTGAATAATGCAGAATGCAGGCAGAAGCAGGGTTTTAATGCACTTTGATGGCCATGAAAGCACAAACACCCCCTCAGCGCCGATCTTCTGCCCCCTTTACTCAACCGCGCGTGTCCGCTGACTGTAAAAACTATATAACCAGTCAAAGCTTAATTAAAAATGTCGGGGGGTGTTTGGGTTCTGACGTGTAATTACGGTTAATTCATCGGGTCTGTGGGGTTTGGAAATGATGGCTACGGGCTGGGGCCGGGTCGGGTTGGATTTTTTGGGCCCAAATGCTATAATTCCAGGTGAGTAGTTCATGGGCAGAACTGAGTTGGTTTTCATCATGTGGCAATCAGCGGTCCAAAGAGAACTTATGGTCCAACTCAGTCTTAAGTAGTGTGGATAATAATCAGCCATCATGGGGAACAGCTGAGAGCCCGCCAGCACATCCCAAACAGGACCTGCAGAAGGTGATCATAGAAGAGAGTGAGATAGAACACAGGACTCTCTTGTGTAGAACAATGTTTCTATATGTTAGATACAACTGAACGTGACTTTTTAAAATTATTATTTTGTGCACGCTAATACTGAATACCGGGTGAACTTAGTTCTTCAGACAGCAACATTTGCCCTCTAAATTTGTGTTTTAGTCACTGTTCATGCTTTCCTGGTAAACCTTTTATACAAACTTGGGTTGTATGTCTGAACTGTTTTCCACAGTACGCTGGTGAACACAGTTAATGTAGGATAAATAAACTGATTTAATTTAATTTATTTATTTGTATTTATTTCGAACAGACAGAAAAGACAACCAAGAAAGAAAAAGAAAGAAAATAGGATAACACAAACTAAAAAATAAAAGTTAATACAAATAATTATGCCCAAGTGACATGCACATTTTTTCACGTTTTCTGACCGAAAATGATTTTATAAGAATTAAACTGTAAGGACTTAATGTCATCTAATTTAGATGGAAATATTCAGGGATAAATGGGAGTTGTGCATATTTATCCTTGAATTGCATCTAATTTAGGGCTATTTGTAGACTTTGTGTTAAAATTGTGTCAGTTGCTCTGTGGGTTGTCACGATAATTCACCATGACAACGAGGCTGTGTGTAAATAGAATACACTGTTGTTGTGGTTACAGTAAAGTATTTAACCATTGATAGCCATTACCATGGCCATTGTCTGAGGACTTGAAAATTGACTTCTTAATTTCATTCAGTCATGTATTTATTTCTATAGTGCTTTACACAACCATGGTGATGGTGACCAAAGTGCTTAACAAAAACAGCAATTAAAATGACAAGTTACGGAAAACGCAAGAAAAAAACACAACAAAATAGCAAAAAGAAAACCAGAAATGTCATCACATATTTAAGTACTAAAAGCTTGTTGGAATAAAAGTCTTAAGCTTCGATTTAAAAGGACTGAGTTCAGTAGTCTGACATAGATCAAGCGGAAGCGTACAGTATTCCAGAGTCGAGGTGCGGCCGCAGAAAAGGCACGGTCACCCCCGCATTTATATTTTGTCCTTGGAACAGAGAGCAGGAGCTGTCTGACCTCAGAGACCTGGAGCGGGAGGGGAAACTTAACAACTCTGTTATATAAGGAGGAGCGAGGCCATTCAGAGCTTTAAAAACGAATAATAAAAGTTTTAAATCTTTTCTAAAACGGACAGGAAGCCAATGTAGAGAGAATTAAACAGGTGTGATGTGGTCCCGTCTAGGAGTGTTGGTTAAAAGATGAGCTGCTGCATTTTGAACAAGCTGGAGGCGGCTCAGTGATGACTATACAGAGCGTTTCAATAATCGAGCCTAGAAATGATAAAAGCATGAACACAAGTCGCCATGGTTTAAAAAGGGGTTGACCTTTTTAAAAAAGTGTAAATTAAAAAAAATCCAGACCGGACAACAGAGGCGATGTGTTTATAAAAGTGTAAAGCCTTATCAAAGGTCACTCCAAGGTTGTTCACACCGTCACTGAAGTTAATGTTCAAATTTCCCAGGCCAGTTGCATCTTTGTCACCAAATAAAATCCATTCTGTTTTATTGTCATTTAAAAACAGGAAGTTAGTGTTTAGTCAATGTTTGATTGCAGAGGTGCAGTCAAAGAGAGAAGGCATTGAAGAGCAGAGGGCCCAAAATGGAACCCTGGGGCACCCCACACAGAAGACGGGCTGTAGAGGAAGAAGAGCCATTGAGTAAGACAGAGAAGGTTCTGTCAGATAAATAGGACGTGAACCACTTCAGGGCCGTGCCACGAATCCCAACAACATCATGGAGGCAAGACAGAAGTACCGAGTGGTCCACAGTGTCAAAGGCTGCTGTGAGGTCGAGAAGCACCAGAGCTACTGGGTACCCAGAATCAACTGACTGAGCTATGTTGTTATGAACTCTCAGTAATGCAGATTCTGTGCTATGCCGGGATCTAAAACCAGGATTACGCTTTTTTCCCAAAAACGGCTGAATTTGCACAAGAACAATTTTTTCTAAAACTTTGGAGAGGAAGGGTAAATTAGAAATAGGTCTGAAATTTGATAAAAACCAAGGGATCAAGATTATTATACTAAAGGATCCACACACACTAAACTCAACCCTTCAAACATAAGGAAAACATTACAACTAAAATTACCAGGCATTATGTTTGTTACAAACTTAATAAATGTGAGTCAAAGTTGAGTTTTTTGGAAATATGTTTATTTATTGTGTGGCTGGAAGACTTTCACCTCAACTGGTTGAAGCAGACGTCCTCCTACCCTGAATCTAGACCTGTCTGACACTGTAACTGCATGTTCCTTTCAGTGGGATTGTTAGGTTTCTGTGTGTAACACTGGTTAATGTTCACGAGGTAGATTTCACCACTGCTTTTATTGAGGAAGTTTGTTCATTAAACTTTATTTGATTCTAACCTGTGCTGAACCTTTGGTGGGTAATTGTCAGTTAATATAATCTAAATCTGCTGCCCAAACAGCTCCTGTTAATGGTGTGTTGATGTCATCTCCATCAGTTTGTTTAATCTGGACTTTGTATGTAACATATTACACGTACATGCCAGGTGTTTGCATACAGGTGGTGAGTAATCTTTTCTGAATGTGATGAAGTAGAAAAAAAAAAAAGGTGGGAGGCGGGGATCTATCATGTGCTGTATTTGTGATACAGGCTGAGCTATAAATTAGGGTTTTGGAACAAGTAGACTTTTAAATCCCATTCATCTTTTCATGTACGGGTATGTTCTTTTCACTTTGTGTATTTGTGGTGCAGAACAGTGTTTTAGAGGTCAGAATTTGCCAACGTTTTACTAAGTTTGTCAGCTTTTTGAAAACTAGAAATGTCTGATTTCACATGCTGTCAAGGTCGTACAGTAGAATCATTAGTCACTGCCAGGACGGTGGCAGGAACTCACTCTGATGGTCAATTTTCTGTGTATCCTCTTATTTAGAAACCAGAAACTGACTCCAGCCGCCAGCCTTCAGCAGTCACAAGTCTTTAAGACAACTGTTTGTGAAACGCAACACTTGTGGAGTCTGACTGAGACACTTTACGTAAGTTTTTCCCTGCATTTCTCTAAGTCAACACACCAAACTGCAGAGACTAAAAAGAATATACATAAAAGCCTGCAATAAATTTTAAGTGAAAAATGATTTGGCGCTCATTGGCAGAATTTCTAATTGCTCCAACACATTTAAATCCTTAACATGATTGCCAAGAAGTTAATACTTACAGCAGGGTCAATATTTATGGCAGGGTCATGCAAACAGGCAGGTTTTGTTAAAACACAGAAATGGAAAAGGCCATACTTGACTGAATTTGGGCTCTCAGACCGAAGCATGAATTCACTGACAGTTTCAAGTCCATCGCTCCCTCTAAGAAACCTGCTCATTAGGCGAGGTTTTTAAATAAAATACAAAAAAATGGAATGACCTTGGAATAAAATACACACGTCATGAATCAGTTTTGATTTGTTAAATTTGCTCATTTATTACAACAACAGTTTTATGGTGCCAGATATTGAATATTTAAGGAACAAGCTGAATCCCACCATTTTTTTGGGTTACAAACCAGTAAATGGGGTGTTAAAATGTGAAGCCAGGCTGCAGTGGTTACAGAATGGTACAAAGTGAGCGGACTGAACGGTGCAGCTGTACAACAAGACAGTACACACTACTGACTGGATGCAGAGACCAGCTGAATAGGTGTTTTGGTAGACTTGTGAATTGAATGAACTGTGTGTTTTGCCACAATAAACTAACCTTTCAGAAACCTAAACTGCTACTGGCAGCTTCCACTGATGACAGAGCTACACGTGTTTATAATAAAAACTTTAGGACCCTGCATAGACCTTTGACAGGCCACCAGGCTGCAGCTCTTCACATTTAATATTTAATATCTATGGACAATAAGTCTTATTATCCTACCTTAATAGATCAGGTTACACTTTATTAGTTGTTCTTCTGTAGCAAAGGCCTTTATTTGTTCTTCAATAGTGCTTCCATTGATCCAAAATGACACCCCCAGCATGAGCCTTCACGTGGTGTTTTCATTTGGATTCTTTCCAAATGAGGTAAATATGGCTAGACTTACAAAACATGTCAGGAAACCATACGGCAACACTTAAAGTACTTGTGAAAGCTGCTAATGTAATGTTACTTTTAGATTAATGTTATAACTCACTCATGCCATCTAAAGTCATAGGTTTCCAACAATGATTGTGTCTTTAAAACCTCTGAATATTAATATTTCAACTAACACAAGTGGGTCGCATGTAGCAAGAATATTCCAACGTTGTTTGCAGTTAAGATCTTGTTGGTGATAAACTTTAAATCACTGTATAAATATTGATGAGTTGAGTTTAAGACAAGGCCACACAGGTTGCTCCAGCTTTCAACATCAGGCTATAATGAAGTCTCAATGAAATCCTGTTCCTCTGGATTCTCACACGGTGCATATTTACTGGTCTCATTTGATGGTTTCTGCAACCACTGGGTTGAGCTTGACAAAATCCTGAGCCAGCTCCATTCTTTCCACTCAGATCATAAAAATTTTCCTCGCAACAGAACAACTCTTGTAGGTCCAGCCATCTAGTACAATGAACTCTGCAGGCAAGAACGTGGATAATTGAGCTAACTTTTTAAAACTGGTAACAGATAAGATGCATGCATATATATATATATATATATATGTATATATATATATATATATATATTTTTTTTTTTAGCATTATCTTCTGATTGATTCTAAAACCTGCAACATATGAGAAGAGGCTTGTTCCAGCAACATCTTACAAACGTGATGTTTATTTATTTATTAATGAATTTATTCATTTTTAAAAGTAAAATACAAAACAATCACATACAGTATATTATATGAAAACAAAATATAAAATGAAAGGCAGCAGAAGGAAGAAAAATCTTATTATATCTGCCCCGTTTTAAAACAATCAATTCAAACAATAATTATCTATAAGTAACAGAACAAAATAAATAACTAATGAAGGCTTGCCTAAAATTCAAGATGGCAGACTCACCCGGCTGTGCCACATCACCCATCAACGTCCATCCGCATTTAAGGCAGTCTTTTCCTCAGCCCTTCCTGTTTGCCAGCCTAGCTGAATCTCACTCGCTTGGTGCTCGTTCTTCGTGCTCATTACTCTCTCCGATCAAACTCATTATGTCTGATCTCGACTCCGGCGCTTCTATGGACTCTCCGGTCCTCCTCGCGGTTGCTGCCGATCCTCCTTCCCCTGCCTCCGCCCAACGGAGCTCCCAGCCCGTTCCTCGCCCTGTTCACTACTCCCCGTCTTCATTTCTCCAGTCCAGGGGCATCTGTTCGGCAGCCGCCCTCACCTCCGATCAGCTAGAGTCTCTAGCCCTTCTACCTTCCGGCGGTTCCCCTCCCCATTCCCCGCCTCCACCCGTGTCCAGTGAGAGGTCCAGGAAGAGACCCCCACCTCCAGCTAAAGCGCCGCAAGGGCCATATCTGCTCTTCCAGCGCCTCTGCAATGGATCCAGGGCCTTTCACCGCCACGAGCCGCCTCGTTGATCCGCCACCTCACTTCATGTCTCAAGTACTAGGACACCGGCTTTTCCTGCCTCCCGGCCCGTCTTCGACACAGCTTCCCCCGGACAAACAAGCGGCCATCAGCAGCGCATCACCTCATCGGACGTACTCTTCTGACCAACATCCACATTCTCCGCCCTCCTTCGGCCCGACGCTACGGCCGGTCTCCACGCTCACGCCAGCCCTCCACCTCCCGGGTAAGATGTATCATTCTTTGCCGGGCACATGATAATTGTCGTGTTTGTGCGACAGTCTTGCATTTCGTGCGACGCGCAGACCCCGAAGAGGGCCAACATGTTCGATGGTTGGCCTGTTCCATGAATGTCTAGTTGTAGTCAGTTGCAATCGGTCTGTCGTGACTGCCTGTCAGAGTTTTTTCGTGAACCCTGAAGGCAGTGGCGCAAATGGGCGCTATGCTGCGGATGCGCCGCATGGGGGCGCTGTACTTAAGGGGCGTCAAAACTGTCTCTAGAAAAAAAAAAGTTTTTCTAGCAGGCAAATCAGCTAAAAAAAGTTAAATTTGGGTTTTGTTTCACTTTAACTGCATGAAATGACAATAACAGGTCAACAGCACTGATTAGGCGCCCCCCTGTTCCTTCACCTCCCTCCTCCTATCTCTCTGCTCTCCCTACACACACAGGTGCTGCTGTGAACACGCGCCCACAGGCGCATTATTTATTTATTTATTTTTTCACTCGTGCACTGGAGCGGCAGAAAAAAAAACTATCCAGGGCGCAAAACAGAAAAAGGGAGAAGGAAGTTGAAAAAAAAAGGCTTTCAATGTGGTTACAAGATATTAGATAAGTACAGTCAGTGTTTTAGCAGGACAGGAGGCTTGCAAAATATTCAGGTTAGCTAAAGCTAGCCTAATAGGAATCGTCCCATATTTGAATATGTTTATCTGATACATGTCACACACACATCCACACAATAAGTGTAAGAATTATCTAAATAAAACAGGAAACATTAACACAGGAAAGCTAAACTGTTGTGGCAGCAGTTCCCAGCTATGCTCCAATGCAGTGCTGCAATTTATTCACTCATATGTACATTTATTATTATTGATTCTTTAATTAAAGATGAGTTGTACAAGTTTATGTGTGTATCAGACAAATTAGTCCTCAGTGTCACTATAGCCCTGAGACTCAAAAAGGTTGGCAGAGGGACACTTGAGTTTAAATGTCTTATTTAATATCACTACAGTGGTGTGTGTTGTGATGTATCTGGTAAGTCAGATCAGATGAAATGTCCAGTCAGTAACTGTTATCCAACAAGGAGATCATTTAAATTAAAGTTTCATTTCTATTGTGGTTTGACTGCTGTATTTTTAAACTACTTAACACAAAATTAATGTCATTCAGCTGTGAGGATGGAGAGCAGGAAGAGAAGATGACAGAGGAATCAGGACAGACTGGGGAAGGCAACAGGTTGGTCTAATGCAGGTGGAAGTGAGGGAACAGCTACAGTACTTAATCCCAAGCAATAACATGTAAACATTATTTTTAAAACTGTATTAAAGCTAGGGTATGCGATTTCTTGAACACTCTGGGACAAATATTTTCAGCGCAGAAAAGCATTCTGCTACCTCCCCCTCAGAGCTATATATGGCTCAGAGGGGGAGCCACAGTCCGTGCTTCTGCTGAATTTGAGTTCTGCTCCGCCCCCTGCTGTGTGTCTGCTCGGAGCGCTTCAATATTCTGTGATTATATGTTATAAAAACCTTTTAAAAATATAATAAAACCATAGAGCACTTGTCCAACAACACAAAACCCAGCAGAAATCATCAGAGCTTCACGAAGCAACGTTGGACATGATTTAATTCGCTCGTGATTTCCTCTTTCTGTCAGTGCAGGTTTGGAATGTCTGGAATGCTCCGCCCCCACTACATGTCCTGTCTCTGCGCTGCGAAGTTCTGTGTTTATATGATAATATAACTGTTTAAAAAATATAATAAAACCATGAATCACTCGTCCAACAACACAAAAAGACCCTGTAATCAGCAGAGCATCACCAGCCAATTTGGACATGATTTAATTCGCTCGTGAGTCGTGACAAATCCATTTCCTCATTCCTGTGAGTGGAGGATGAAGCGATCACTTGACTTTTGGCAAAAAAACTAAATAAAAGTCCAGCTCTGGGATGAAGAAGGGATATTTAATACATTTGTGTCACATAAAAAACAGTCCTGCATCGCTTTGCAATCCTTTGAATGAGAACGAGCCGCGGCGCTGAGGCTGTGACAGGCGGGGGCGTGGGTTGGGGCGTGACAAACAACTCTGTTTTTATTGGCTGGTCAGTGTCCGGGTCACTCTGTGTTTTCAGTGTTTTTATAAATGCTGATAGAGAAGCAAGGGGACTATAGTTTTTTTCAGAGATTACTTTGTCTAACATCAGTCTGTCAGTAGATAGTGACAGAGTGAAGAAATATGTTAAAAATATATTGTTTGAAAAGTTACAGACTACATTACAATGTTACATACCCCAGCTTTAAGATCTGTAATTTTTACAACTAATATATAATGCTTTTTTGACCATATGACAGTGCAGAATGCCACAGACAAAGGGTGAAGGAGACAGACACGAGGTCAGTGATAGAGGAGACAAGTGATGACATCAGGTAGGAATAATTACATTAGGGAGGCAACAAAAACCTATACTGTATACCATGATGGTTTGAATTTCTGATGACCATCTTTCATTGTCTTCTTTCACAGAAAGTAACAGTTTAAATGTCATAAATGTTAAAACACTGACATGGACTCCAGGCTGTTAAGATTTCATATTTTTGCTACATAAAATATTGAGCACTGATTACCACTATTGTTATATATTTTTACTTTATTAAACTTCTTATTTGTTTATGATTGGAATGATCACCTGATATAATATGTAACATAAAAAAATCTGTAATATTGCTACTGTATTTTCTAAGTGCATGACTAAGGGAGGAAAGCTGTATGAGGCGGCAGGTAAAAAAAAAGGGGGGGTGGGGGGGGGCGCCGTTGATGTTTTCGCATCCACCTCAAAAATATGTAGTTGCGCCCCTGGAAATGACAAGATACATTTAGCAGGAATAGTGATGTTTTATTATTTACAGTGCAATTATTTACAGTGGTTCATCTCTTGGAGATCCTGGGGGAAAGAGAGTTGGATCAGTGGAGTCCACTTGCAGCGTTCGTATTGTGATTGTTTTGTGTTTCCTTACAGATGAGGTGCTGAGCGTGGGTGAGATCCACCAGAGATCACCAGAGACAGAATCCAGGGGAATAGTCGGTACAGGTTTGATGGGCGTGTGGCTGGAAGGCAAGGCACGGAGGACTGGAACCTGGACCACGGGAACTCGAACCAAACAGGAGTCGAGGAGACAGGATGACTGTAGGCACAAGAAAGGAGGTGAGTTTCTCTCGTACTGAAACACAACACTGGCTGAAAGCATAAATACCGTAAACAGGAATCAATGCTTCAGCGATGAGTCACACTAGACTGCAGCCTTAAATAGTGGAAGGTCCTCATCAGAAGGATGGCCGCCAGCTGGTGGAAATCAGCGGCCAATCAGGAGGTAGTGTTGCAGGTAGTGGAACTCATCACAGTACCCCCCCCTCAAGAACCGCCTCCAGGCGGCCTGAGACGCTTCTCGGGGTGATCCCTGAAGAACGTCGTGATGAGGCTGGGGTCCAAGATGAAGGACCGAGGGATCCACGACCGTTCCTCAGGCCCATAACCCTCCCAGTCGACAAGATACTGGAATCCACGACCCCGACGTCGCACGTCCAGAATAGTCCTCACGCTGAAGGCAGGGTGGTTGTCAACCAACCGGGCAGGCGGAGGGAGGTCAGCAGGGGGGCACAGGGGACTCGTAGAAACAGGCTTGACCTGAGAGACGTGGAAGGTAGGATGGACTCTCATGGAACGAGGAAGTTGTAGACGCACAGCAGAAGGATTGATGACCTTGGTAACAGGAAAAGGACCGATGAACCGGGGCGCCAACTTCCTAGGCGTGTCCTTGAGGTTGATGTCCTTGGTGGAGAGCCACACCTCCTGACCCACCTGGTAGACAGGAGCCGGCGCACGGTGACGATCGGCAAACAGTTTGTTTTGGGCCGCCGTCCGGGTCAGAGCCGCCTTAACCTGTCGCCAGACACGACGACATCGACGAAAATGATGTTGCACAGAGGGGACAGAGATGTCGGTCTCCTGGCTGGGAAAAAGCGGTGGGGCATAACCTAGTGAGGCTTCAAAAGGGGACATCCCTGTGGCAGACGATTTATGTGTGTTGTGGGCATACTCTACCCACACCAGGTGCTGGCTCCAGGCTGAGGGATCCCTCTCGACGACACAACGAAGAGTAGCCTCGAGGTCTTGATTACAGCGCTCAGCTTGACCATTGGATTGCGGGTGGTGGCCTGAAGTGAGGCTAGAGGATGCCCCCAACGTCCTGCAGAAAGCTTGCCAGACCTGGGAGACAAATTGGGGACCACGGTCCGAGACCACATCTGAGGGAATCCCATGGAGTCGGAAAACGTGCTGGACCATTAACTGGGCGGTCTCAAGTGCAGAAGGGAGCTTAGGCAGGGGAACAAAATGAGCCGCCTTAGAGAACCTGTCAACAATCGTCAGAATGGCGGTGTTACCTTCACTGGGGGGCAGACCCGTGACAAAGTCCACCGAAATGTGAGACCAAGGACGACTAGGAGTTGGTAGGGGTTGTAGCAGGCCGGCCGGTGGTCGATTACCAGTCTTATTGCGAGCACAAGTGGGACAGGCTGCTACAAATTCCTTCACATCGTCGGTGAGTTTGGGCCACCAGAAATGAGCCTTGGTAAGAGAGATCATACGAGAAGCACCAGGATGACAGGAAAACTTATGGGTGTGTATCCAGTTTAATACCTTGGCCCTCATACTAGAGGGAACGAAGAGGGTCCTGGGGGGTCCAGTGCCAGGGTCAGGTTCATCTTTCTGTGCCTCACGTACCTCATTCTCAATGTCCCATGTGAGGGCTCCCACCACACAGGCGGGGGAAATGATGCTCTCTTCTGTCTCTGTGCTGTCTGGGGAGGTGAACTGCCGGGAGAGTGCGTCAGGTTTGATGTTCTTTGAACCGGGTCTGTAAGTTAAGATGTAGTTGAAACGGTTAAAAAACAAAGACCAACGTGCTTGTCTGGGAGTTAACCGCTTCGCATCCCTGAGGTACGTGAGATTCTTGTGATCGGTCCATATTAGAAAAGGGGCTACCGTGCCTTCCAACCAGTGACGCCACTCTTCTAATGCCAACTTGACGGCCAGTAGCTCCCGATTTCCCACATCATAGTTCTTTTCAGCAGGGGATAAACGTTTAGAGAAAAACGCACATGGGTGTACCTTATTGTCCGTTGGAGACCTTTGGGAGAGTACAGCTCCAACTCCTGAGTCCGAGGCATCCACTTCCAGGATGAATTGGCGCTTGGGATCTGGGTGACACAAAACTGGTGCTGAGGAAAACAATGATTTGAGCTTGTTAAATGCGGCATTGGCCTCAGGGTTCCACTTGAAAACTATGTTAGTGGATGTTAGTTGGGAGAGAGGAGAAGCAATTCGGCTGTAGTCTTTTATGAACCTTCTATAAAAGTTGGCAAACCCAAGGAAACGCTGGAGCTGTTTCCTGGAGTCGGGAACTGGCCAGTTTACCACAGCCTCAATCTTAGCTGGGTCAGTTCTGTAACAACCCCCTTCAAATATGAAGCCCAGGAAAGATACAGAGGTGACGTGGAACTCACACTTCTCCCCTTTAACAAACAGTTGGTTCTCATGTAGTCTCTGTAACACAGTCCTAACCCTCTGAACGTGCTCCTTTAAATCCCTGGAGTAGATGAGAATGTCATCTAAGTACACAAAAACAAAATCACCAATGAAGTCCCGGAGCACGTCATTCACCAGGGCTTGAAAGACAGCAGGGGCGTTGGTTAACCCAAATGGCATGACTAGATACTCAAAATGTCCAAGCGGGGTCTTAAAAGCGGTCTTCCATTCGTCTCCCTCCTTTATACGAACCAGATGGTATGCATTCCTGAGGTCTAGTTTCGTAAAGATAGTGGCAGATTGTAGTTGTTCATGGATGGAGTCAATGAGGGGGAGTGGATATTTATTTTTAACTGTGATACTATTAAGGCCCCGATAATCGATGCAGGGACGAAGAGTACCGTCTTTCTTGGAGACGAAAAAGAATCCCGCCCCCACAGGAGAAGTGGAGGGGCAAATAATGCCTGAAGCTAAGGACTCTTCAATATATTTTCTCATTGACTCCCGTTCAGGACCCGACAGATTGTACAATCGACTGGCAGGCAAGGGTGACCCAGGAAGGAGGTCAATTGCACAATCGTAAGGTCGGTGAGGAGGAAGAGAAAGAGCCCGCTGTAGCATTCCTTCGAGTTGATTGATGCGGTCCATCTCGGATGAGGAGGCAGTCTGTTGATTTCTGGTCTCGTTCTGGGCGTTGTCTGGCTGAAGCATTTCTGTCACGACTCGGGGAACCCAGAGTTGTACGAGACCAGAAAGGACAAGATACAGTTAGCAGGAATAGTGATGTTTTATTATTTACAGTGCAATTATTTACAGTGGTTCATCTCTTGGAGATCCTGGGGAAGAGAGAGTTGGATCAGTGGAGTCCACTTGCAGCGTTCGTATTGTGATTGTTTTGTGTTTCCTTACAGATGAGGTGCTGAGTGTGGGTGAGATCCACCAGAGATCACCAGAGACAGAATCCAGGGGAATAGTCGGTACAGGTTTGATGGGCGTGTGGCTGGAAGGCAAGGCACGGAGGACTGGAACCTGGACCACGGGAACTCGGAACCAAACAGGAGTCGAGGAGACAGGATGACTGTAGGCACAAGAAAGGAGGTGAGTTTCTCTCGTACTGAAACACAACACTGGCTGAAAGCATAAATACCGTAAACAGGAATCAATGCTTCAGCGATGAGTCACACTAGACTGCAGCCTTAAATAGTGGAAGGTCCTCATCAGAAGGATGGCCGCCAGCTGGTGGAAATCAGCGGCCAATCAGGAGGTAGTGTTGCAGG
>JBBPBX010028540.1:0-27767 GCA_038048925.1 Garcialebias charrua
GAAGGCTTGACTTGAGTTAGGACTTGGAGGTCTCCGAAGAGGAAAAAATAGCATGGAAGCATGTAAGATGAATTAACATCAGGGTACGTTAAGAGGCTGACCATACCCTTTAACATAGAAGGCTAATGTCCCAGCAATGAAGGAGAATCAGTAGGCAGCTTAAGTAATGCTTGTAGATCAGTCATCCAGACAGGGAGCCAGGTACAGCTGATGAGATTGATTGTTCAACTGTTGCGCTATGGGAAAAGGAGAACGTGCACAGCAAAAAAAAACAGAACTCCCACAGTTAGAGTCCCCCGCAACCATGTAAAATGCCTCTGGGTAATTTATCTGCAATGAGCTAATGGTGAAGAGTACAGCTCCTTTGATGCTTTGTTAGCATTAGCACCCAGCAGGATGTAAATAATGGTGATGAACATTGCAATAAACTCCCATGGCAGATAGTACGACCGACATTTCACAGTAATAAGTTATATCACCTCAGAGCAGTAGCTTTTTACCAGTCTACAGTTCATACACTAAATTTTATTCACAAACATACAGAGTCCTCCACCCCCTTAGTTTTACCCGACCGATGGTCACAGTCCGCTCAGAATAACTGAAGACACCTGATCTGGAAGACTGAGTCTGGCATGTTGCTGTTAAACCAGGTTTCCATTAGGCAAAGAATAGCATAGTTCTTCATATCTGTAGAAACACTCATCCTCAGATGTAACAAGTTAATTTTGTTATCCAGTGAGTGGACATTGGCCAGAAAGAGAGTAGGAATTGGTGGTGGCCTTCTAGCCTTTAGCTGGGCCTACATGCTTGCTGGTTACTGGTTGTAATTCTTGTTTTTGTCAGCATGTGGTGCTGTTGGTACAGAGAGGTCTAAAAGGACCGGAAATAGAGAAAAAACCCTTTGTTTATGTACGGTGGCACGGACTGGTAAAAACGGAAGAGAAGGACATTTTATCTGAGACTTGGTGAAGGAGACAACTCTGGCCACGTGAAAAGAGAATCCAAGTGTTCGGTAATTGTTGGAACTGAATTATCTTCCGTGAATGAAGCTATAGAGACGATGCTAATGTTTTATTTCTGTTTGTTTTCTCTCGTAGAGTGCCGCTGCCGTTTGTTATGCAGTAGCTTTCACGCTGTTAGATTTCAGCTGTTACGTGCAGCTGCATGCTACTCTGTTGGGTGCTAACCGTGTTGTCGGTCCGCCATTTTATTTGAAGCTAAGGCTTGCTGCCGTTCGAAACACGGACTTTTTCTTGTTTTTTTTATATATATAACTCAGAGGGAATAGTTTATTTTTGAGAATAAATAACCCCTTCTATTTGAAGCTTCGTGTGCTGCATTTATCCCGCTTTCAAATATTGAGTGCAAAGGAATCAGGAGGGAGCTGAGACTAAACAACAGTGTTTGAATTGTAGTACACTAGGAAGATCAGATGAAGTGCAGTCATCAGACATGTGGCAGCCAGAGGTGTCAGAGGAAAATAGTGTTGGAAGTGGCCCATAGGATATGTCATACAGGAATTACTTAAATGCAACAAAATGTAGTAGGTTGATAGCGCCATCTCATAAGAAGAAATGATTAAATATTTTGCAAAAGAAAATGCAACTTAGAAGATACTGCTAAATAAAATATAGACAAATAATAAAAAAAAATGAATGAGCCAAGTGACACTTGTCTTTGACTAACTATTTTGGAGAGAGCAACAGGAACGTTTCTGTTTACTCCTGAGTGTATGGAAAATGCTGCAGTGTCACTTTAAGAGAACGAGAAGCTTAGGAATGCTTGTTGCCCACTGTCCTGAGCTGAAACTGGTATTTTGAGCCTGAAGCTGTCATGAGCTAAGACAGGTATTTTGAGTTTGAAGTGAAATACAAACACAACTGGTTTCAGTGCTTCAGGGAGACTGAGTTGTGATAGTCACTTGTGGAGACCATACCTTAGCTTGAAGTGAAACACACACACACACATAAGTCAAAGTCAAAGTCAGCTTTATTGTCAGAAATGCAATATGTACAGGACATACACAGAATTGAAATTTTGTTTCTCTCAGTCCCTCGGTGCAACAGTAACTATTTAAACATTGAAACACTGAAACATATAATAATAGACATAAGCATAAAATAGTAAAACTGTGACACTGTCCTGAGTTTTTGCATAATGGTATAAGAGTATAAAAATTTACACCAACTCTAAAACTAAAACTAAAACACTAAACATTTAATGAACATAATACTGTCCTGAGTTTTTGCATACTAGTATAAAAAGTATAACTATAAAATAAACTAAAGGTTCAAGCATTGACATTTGCAAAGTGGCAAAGCAGCATATGAGTTAATGTACACAGTATATGTATGAGGTAGTTGATGTTGTTATAGAGGCAAAAGTGGCATATGCAGTAAGGCACATTGGGCATCCTTAAATAAGGCTGGTCAGAGAATACTGTATATGTATCAGCAGTGGTGTAGATATAAAAGTAGTGGAAATGTAAACAGTAGTAATAAATGTAAGCAGTAGTAATAAATGTAAACAGTATTAATAAATGTAAACATTGAATGTAACCAGTAGTATGACTATAGGCAGTGATGTAATACAAACATTAGTGCAAATATGAGAAGTAGTGCAAACTGAATGAGCACATGACCGAGAGTTTAGTGAATAACCCGTTTGATGACACAGAGTCCAGTGTTAAAATCTTTGTGTTGTGTGGTAATGTGTGAGAAAGTTTTTTGTGTTAAGGCAGTTCAAATGGGAGGGGAGGCAGAGCAGGCAGAGTGTTTAGCATCCTGACTGCCTGATGAACAGAGCTGTCACTCAGTCTGCTGGTTCGAGCCTGGAGACTTCTCAGTCTCCTCCCTGATGGCAACAGGCTGAAACAGCTGTGTAGTGGGTGTGTGGGATCACCTGCCATGCAGTGGGCTTTCCGAGTGAGGCGGTTGCTGTGTAAGTCCTGCAGTGAGGGCAAGGAGGTGCCGACGATCTTCTCAGCTGCTCTCACGATGCGCTGGAGGCTCTTGCGGCAGGATGCAGTACATGCACCAAACCACACAGTGATGCAGCTGGTCAGGACACTTTCTATGGCACCTCTGTAGAAGGTGCACATGATGGGGGTTGAAGCTCCAGCCCTTTTCAGCTTGCGGAGAAAGTAGAGACGCTGGTGAGCCTTCTTGGCCAGTGATGCAGTGTTCCTGCTCCAGGACAGGTCCTCTGAGACATGCACTCCCAGGAACTTGGTGCTGTCTACTCTCTCCACTGCGGTGCTGTTGATGGTCAGAGGGGCATGTTGGGCATCCCTCTTCCTGAAGTCCACAACAATCTCCTTTGTCTTCTCCACGTTGAGAGTGAGATTGTTGTGTCCGCACCACAAGGCCAGGCGGCTCACCTCGTTCCTGTAGTCCGTCTCATCGTTGTTGCTGATGAGACCCACCACTGTTGTGTCGTCCACGCACAACACACACGCACAACACACACACACACACACACAAACTATCAAACTGTGCAGACTTACACAAAACATGAAAAGAGATTATCAGATTTTGTAGTTAGGATGATCAGATTTTGGCATTAGTTGGCAACATTACAAGTGGTGTCCTCACTTATTTCTAAGAAGGGAAATGGAGAATGAATTTATAATGGAAGGTTTTATGATGAATATTACTGTATAAGGGAATTTTTGCTTTAGATTCTGGTTTGGGTGTTAATTGAGTGCTTTTACTTTGTAGAGTGGTTTGAAATCCCTTTGTACAAACCAGGATGACTCGGTTAAGGGTAAATGCTGACTGATGTTCCAAAATAGGATTGGCTAAAATATAATTGATTTTGATTTTGATTAATTGTATTTAATAGAGTTTTTGAATCAGGACAGTGACTCTCCATTTAGATTCAAAAACAGGTGTCATGATGTGATTAGAGCAGACACAAACAGCATTGTGGTTTTCTGTCCTGAACCTCAGGATAAAAACCAAATAAGATATTCACATGTATAGGATGACACAAAGCTGGGTCTGCTATCAAATGTGACTTTTATGAAAACACCTGAAAAAACTGCACTACCTCAAGTGGAGCCTGTGAACTGAAAGAAGCCTTGCCTAGCTGAGCAACAAGCTGAGGGGATCAAGCTGAGCAACAAGCTGATGGGTCAACCTGAGCTATGTGAAACCTTGTCCAGTTGAGGACCTGGGGCCTCATGTATCAACGGTGCGTACGTACAAAAACCGTGCGTACGTCACTATCCACGCAAAACTCCGTATGTATCAAAACTGAACTGAACGTGGATATGTGCGCACCTCCACGCCAGCCCCATGGCTGGCGTACGCATGTTTCTGTGGTTTTTGTTCCTTTGGCGACACTTACAGGTGATTCTGAGAAACTGAAGCCCCACAGTCTGTGGTTGACTTTAAGAGCGGCTTGAAGACCTTTCTTTTCAACCGAGCATACTCTACCTCCTCATGATTCTACTTTTGATCTTAGCTGACACTGTTGTTGATTTTAATTGTGTTATTATTTGTTTTATTGACATTTACTTCTGTTGCACCTTGTAGCACTTTGAGATTTTCATTAATGAAAAGTGCGTTATAAATTGAATTCATTATTATTAGTAGTATTATTATTAACTGTTCATGATGTGAACATGATTGTTGTTCACACCAGACACACATGATTAACAATTATTACATCCACATGGACGCAATTAAATAAAGGACGCGCAAAGTTGTGCAAAAAATACATTTAACAGGAACGGATTCAGCCTTACTGGAGGATGTAATAAATAGTGTAACACGCAGAGCATGTATTTATAAACATATAGAATTTTCTGATCTATGATATGGCTTAACAGCTGTTTTCAGGAATAATCCTTTTTCAGTTTGGCACTGCGCGCACTGCGTAACACAGGAGCCGTGCATCACATGTGCACGTGCAGGAACTGGGGTTCCACAGAGTTTCCAGAGGGAGCTGGCAGACCGATCGGGGCTGTGCCAGTCCAGTCCACACAAAGCCGGATCATATTCAATTGAATGGTCTCATCCATATGATTCCAAAGGCTATCATGGTCGCGCTTTGGAGCGCGCACGCACCCTCGCCACACGGCAGTGGAGGTGTTACATAATCTGCGTTTATTGTAGATTTCTCCAAAATGACACGTGAAAGTACACCATATATAACTTGTAGGAGAGCAAAAGATTCACAGACAGACTGCGCACAAAGGCTGCGGCGCGCGCAGCGTTTGGAGACTCCAACATCACGTCATGTCATGAAAACTCCACTGAGGCGCAGAGACTCATTTCTTCATATCAGCTATTAAATAAACAAAGATCTATGTTCTACCAAACATCCAAGTAAGTTCCTCTGTGTTTACAGTAATTATGGTAATAAACTCGTGCGCAAAGTTAATATTTTCACTCAGAATGGATGGATGAGCCGGTTGCGCACCAAAGCAGGGTGCGCGCACACACAAATACCGACACACAATCACTCGTTCTTTGCGTGATAAACACATTTTATTACTATTCTTACTTAGGATTTTTTTCCTCACTCATATTATATTAAATTCATTATTTTCCTGAATCTAGAAATAATTTCTGATCGCGCAGGGATCAAACAAACATGTCCTTCACACATGCAGGAAGTAATTTGCATCTGTTTAACATATGTAAATGAAGGCGTGTCAGGGGAGGTGTCTCACGTGCGCTCAGTTCCACGTTAATTGTGATGTACAAAAGGAATGTGCGTGGATTCCGGTGTACGCACAGTTTGATACATCTGGATTTATTTGTGCGTACGCAGTTTTCTGGATTTGACCGTACACAACTTTTCAGTAAGAAATCCACGCAAGTCTTTGTACATGAGGCCCCTGGTCCTGACCTCAACAACAAACACATCCAGACAAGTCTTACTGTATGAACTGTGATTTTGCACAAAGATGAACTCATGAACTTTTGAACTCTTGAATTCTTGAACATAGTATACCCAAGCAAAAAGGAGGGACAGTGGTGGTCAAGCAGAAGTCACTGAATGAAAACTGGAGCACAGATGACATATCAGCTTTGCATGTGATATATGATGGTGATGCAATAACCAGTTTTCAGGGGTCAATGTTGTATTTTGCTGTTACATGAATAAGCACGCACATAGACTCATTTTTCAGACATACAAGAAAATGACACATAGAGAAGGCTAACATCATGACTCTTAGCAGTCTGCTTTTAGATGAAAACTATTTCAAATGTCTTAAATGTAGAAATTTTGATATTTCACATCTTTATTCTTACAAGTTAGTGCTAGTGAGTCACAGGGACTCACTTGCAAAAGAGACCTGTACAAGAAACCTGAAATGGAGGGAGTTTCCTACATGCAGATTTAGTATAAAACTTCTGTTTGCTTTTGCCTTGGACTGAGATAATTGCAGTTTGGCTGATTTATTAAAGGGGATGAATTGTATTTAATTGTTGATTTTTTAGATGAAAATGATATAGGAACTGGTTCTACATTTAGTTTTATGATTTTAAAGTCTAGATAGAGTATTTTACAGTAGGCTTGTTTGCATATTTTTACAATTCGATAAAGTACTAGGTTTTTATATTTCTGAAACAGGTACACTCAGATTGTGTGCTAGTAAACAGGAAACTGTTACAAAGGGGGGAGTTTGAAAACAATGAAACAATGTTAAGCATGAGGCATTTAAAATATCATTTAAGATAACCACATTGACATTTATACAAATGACATTGCTCTTGTATATATATATATATTTAACCAACATATTTTCTCTTTCTTCTGTTGAAATGTGTACAGATTCCAGGAGCCTCATAGGTTCAAAAGGTGAACGTCCCTACGACCTAACTAGACAGTAGGATCAAACCACAGACCCCTGAGGTGGATTTGATCAGGGGTTGATTATAGATGTGGTAGTTCTGTATTTTTTAATACATCTGATTTGACTTGAAAACATTTTAATGTTATACTATACAGGTAACCCCCGACCTACGAACGAGTTTGGGACCTAAGAACCGTTCGCAGCTCGATCCGTTCGTAGGTAGGGGGTGAAAATTATTTTTTTTTAAAAATTCATTCATTCATTCATTCATTCAACCTTTATTTATCATGCTAACGGAGCGCGCGCACACATTTAAGCATGTACAGTAGTGTACTGTAATGTTAAACATTGCTATTCACATTTACAGAATAAATAAAAATATATTTTCTTACTTTGAGATGGTCATAGCCGACATCTTAGGTTGCCATGCGTTGTTGTTATCAGGCCGAGCAGCGCGACGAGCAAACCACGGGAGCTGCTCGAGGCCTGTGTTAGCTCTCGAGGCCTGTGTTAGCTTCTGCTAGCCAGGCCATGAGCTGGTGTTGGAGCGGCGGTGCGGCCCAATCGGCCATCAATCTGCAGCTGCTTCTCCGCCTGAGACGTCCACAGAGCTCACAGAGCGATTCCAGATAGTAATTAATCCATATGAGGCAATCCTGATCAACAAGTCTTCCAAACCTTGCTGCCTGTAGCCGTGACTAACCCTAAGATGGCTGGCCTCCGGTGACTGGCGACCTTCTTCCTGTTATGACCGACCTTCTTCCTGTTATGACCGGAAGTTGCACAATTATTGCGCAATCATGACAAAAATGATCAGAAATGATCATTTTTTATCATAATTATTATTTATAAAGCCTTTAAAACAACCACAGCTGCAACAAAGTGATGTACACATGAAATTAAGAACATTTAAACACAAAAAAATAATAAAAAAATATATATATATTTTTTTTTAATACAGTAATTTCATATTTTTATTAAATATGATACGTTCGTAGGTCCCGTGGTTCGCAGGTCGATAGGGTCGTAGGTCGGGGGTTTGCTGTATTGTACTTTTTATGGAATGCGGTGATCACATGAATGATATATTCTACACATGTGTTAATGAAGTTCCTTCCACAAACTCCATGAGGTAAGCATAGTTAATAATATTAATAATAATAATAATAATAATAATATCCATCCATCCATCCATTTTCGTCCGCTTATCCGGGGTCGGGTCGCGGGGGTAGCAGCCTAAGTAGGGAGGCCCAGACTTCCCTCTCCCCAGCCACTTGGAGCAGCTCCTCTGGGGGAATCCCAAGGCGTTCCCAGGCCAGCCGAGAAACATAGTCCCTCCAGCGTGTCCTGGGTCTTCCTCTGGGTCTCCTCCCGGTGGGACATGCCCGGAACACCTCACCAGGGAGGCGTCCAGGAGGCATCCTAACCAGATGCCCGAGCCACCTCAACTGGCTCCTCTCGATGTGGAGAAGCAGCGGCTCTACTCCGAGTCCCTCCCGGATGACTGAGCTTCTCACCCTATCTCTAAGGGAGAGTCCAGACACCCTGCGGAGAAAACTCATTTCAGCCGCTTGTATCCGAGATCTCGTTCTTTCGGTCACAACCCAAAGCTCATGACCATAGATGAGGGTGGGAACGTAGATCGATCGGTAAATTGAGAGCTTTGCCTTTCGACTCAGCTCTCTCTTCACCACGACAGACCGGTACAGCGCCCGCTTCACTGCGGATGCTGCACCTATCCGCCTATCGATCTCACGCTCCAGTTTTCCCTCATTCGTGAACAAGACCCCGAGATACTTAAACTCCTCCACTTGGGGCAGGACCTCCTCCCCGACCTGGAGAGGGCACTCTACCCTTTTCCGGCTCAAGACCATGGCCTCGGATTTGGAGGAACTGATCCTCATCCCGGCCGTATCACACTCGGCTGCAAACCGCTCCAGCGAAAGCTGTAGATCACGACCTGATGAAGCCAATAGGACCACATCATCTGCAAAAACAGAGAAGCGATTCTAAGGCCACCAAAACGGGACCCCAGCTCTGTAGATGAACACCACAGGGAGGACTTCCAGGTGTTTCGAACATGCTGGAAGGAGTTAGACCCCACCCAGGAGACTGGGTTCTTGTCTGGGACCTCTGCTGGAGGTACTGGGAGTTGGAATGCTGGCTGGGACCATTTCAGGGCAGGAGGGTTCCTAAGATGGGGCAGCAGAATTTCTGATGGCGAGTCTGCTTCTCTGTATCACATGCAACGTCCTGATTATGTCAACTTGCCGAGAGAAAATGCAGAGTGGTTTTAGTATTGAAAGCATTTTTAATAGCTGGTACTATGATGTGTTAGCTTGTTTAGGCCTTTTTGAAGAAATATCTCCCTCTCTCACATTTTTTGTTTAGTTATTCACATATCTTACTTAGACAATTTTTGTTTTTATGCATCCTGTTTTGAAAGGTCTGTAAAAGACCAAGTTCATAAATAGCCTTTTCTTTGCTGTGTGTTTTCAATAATTGTTTTCCCACATTTTACGAGTTGTTTTCTCATGTTTTGAAAAAAAAGTTTTTAGTAAAAGAAGTTACCTTTTAGTTTTTAAATTATTTAATTTTAGTTCAAACTTCTTTAAGGTTTTAACATTTCTTTAAGTTTTTAAATTATTTTATTTTTAGTTTAAATTTCTTTTGTTTTTTTTTAACTCTTTTTAGTTTAAATTTCTTTAAGTTTTTAAAATTCCTTTATTCTACTACCCACACGTGCGTCTGCTCTTTGTGGACTTCACATCTGCCTTCAACACCATGATCCCCCAAACTCTGATAGACAAACTATCCACACTTGGACTAAGCCCCTCTATTTGTAACTGGGTCTTAGACTTCTTAACAGACAGACCACAGTCCGTGAAGATCCACAACTTCTCCTCCTCCACCATCACCCTCAGCACTGGCTCTCCTCAGGGATGTGTGCTGAGCCCTCTTCTGTTCACTCTGCTCACATATGATTGTATAGCCACACATCCAGGCTGTCATATTGTTAAGTTTGCAGATGATACAGCTGTGGTGGGATGCATCACAGATAATGATGAATCCAGCTACAGACAGGAGGTGGAACATCTGGAGAGCTGGTGCAAAGAGAACAACCTTCACATGAATGTGAAGAAGACGAAGGAGATGATTGTGGACTTCAGAAGGAACAAACACACCCACACCCCACTGTATATAGGTGGATCTGCGGTGGAGGTGGTCTCCAGCTACAAATACCTGGGTGTACACTTGAATGATAACCTCAGCTGGAGCAATAACACCACCAGCCTGATCAAGAAAGGTCATCAGAGACTCTACTTCCTCAGACGGCTGAGACGAGCCGGTCTGAGAAGCCCAGTCCTCACCTCGTTCTACAGGTGTGCAGTGGAGAGCGTCCTGTGCTCCAGCATCAACGTGTGGCATGGAGGCTGCACAGTTGCAGAGAGAAAAGCTCTGCAGAGAGTGGTGAAGGCTGCACAGAAGTCTGTGGGAGTCAGTCTCCCCACCATCACAGACATTTACACCTCCAGATGCAGAAAAAGAGCCACCTGCATCATGAAAGACCTCACTCACCCAGCACACTCACTCTTTGCACCACTCCCCTCGGGACGGAGGTTGAGGAGCATCAAATGTAGAACCACTAGACTGAGAAACAGCTTCTACCCTGAGGCTGTCAGACTCATGAATAAATAAATAATAAGAATAAACACTGCAAAATGTCACATCATACTGATACTGTACTGATCTGTTTCTTGTTGCTGCGTTCATCTGTGACCATCTGCTCATGTTCGTGCTGCTGTTTATAATGATGTTTTTCTACTACATTAGGGCTTAGTGTATTACTAGCTGATGTGATGTCTCTCTTAGTTAATCCTAGATGTTATTATTGTATTTCTCTTGCATTTGTTGTTGGATGTAACTGGGACCCTGTGTACATAATCTCGTTTTCAACACATGTACTACATGCGGTGCAAATGACAATAAATTCTCTCTGACTCTGACTCTCTGACAAAAACTTGTAAAGATGAGCTTAAGTTGATACAAAATGGCCACTGCCAGTGAAGGCCTGGAATGTTGGAACGTTTTCCTACCACATACTTAGACCCAGAGGTTTTTCCATACCATTCATCTGTTTAATATTGAAAAAGTTCAAATGATAAAAAGGGTAGACTGTTAGAGTATTTTAATGTTGATCATTTTAACTTCTAGTATGAACCATATATCTGTTCACTCCCTGAGAAATATTTGTCTTACACAATACTTGTTTACTGAAGAAACATAACACCAAAACAATGTTCTTTGTTTTAAAACCTGCTGTTCTTGTCTCTGTCAAAACTGACCACATCTATTGTGTGAAAACTGTCTGAACCTGTTCTGTTATAAAAATACCCACCCACTAAGTGAATAAAAGCCTGAGACAGGCATTTGCAAAGCAGACTTTGTTCTATGCTTTTTAGGAGACAATTTCCCACTTTGCAAAGTTCAGTATTTTATAATAACTCTTGTTTCTTGTGTGATCATTTTTGTAGAAGCTGCAGGGTTGGTTTAAAACCCATCAGAAAGTTGCTTCATATTTTATTTTAAGACTAATTTCTAACTGAAAGAGATGTCTGACTTCACAGGAGATTGTGGTGTTGGTTAATTTCTGAAAGAACATCAGTTTTACATGGTCTTTTTCTCTCATGTCTTTAGCTCCAGATAAAAATGGTCATACTTAATGCAACTAAAGCGTAATTGTTGTTCCATTCTTTTCTTATAGAGCAAGTTCAGGTTGGAGATCCTTTGAATAACATCTAAGCCATCCATGGACATATGTTCCTAAATTAGAATGAACGGATCTAAAAATTAAAGTTAAGATGTTTAAACCATATCTAGATGTCTGGTCAGCATCTACAATCATCCAAAATAAGCAGGAATCACTGCATATTGCTCCTGTGTGAGATCAAACTCCAGATCTCTGCATGAGATGCACTTGTTGCATTTAAGTGAGCAAACAAGTCATAAAGTAGCAGCACTGACAATTAAAAACCATGAAGAATATATATCTGCAGTTGTACAGGACATACATTGTAATACATATTTAAATCATATTTGTTTTGTTGCTTTTATAATTTAAATGAACTTTGTTATCTGTATTTCTAACTATCATTAAGGTTTTGGATTGTATAACTTTTTTTCATTCTATAACATGATGAATGCATTTTTGTCTTGTTTAAGCCTAATTTAAATTTATCTTCTCTTTAATTCTGGTATTCTCCTTATACCTGCTGCCACTTGGTGCTATTTTCCGGAAACACAACATACCCTTCTACTTCTACGCCGATGATTGTCAAATTTACTTCCTCCTAAGACACAATGGTACATGCTCTATTCAACCTCTGCTCGACTGACTGGCTGACATCAGGGACTGGATGGCTTTAAATTTCTTAAGTTTCAACGATAAGAAGTCTGAAGCCATATTGTTCCTTCCCAATGACACAATCTTGAACCACTGCATCAACCTTTCTGCTCTACCCCTGTCTGAAAAACAAAAAGTCACAAATCTGGGAGTGATAATGGATCCTTCCATGAAACTCAACAGTCATGTAAATATGATCGTTAAATCCTGTTTTTTCCAGCTGAGGCGACTGTCTAAGCTGAAGCCCATATTATCAAAAAATAATTGGAGACAGTAATTCACGCATTTATTAAATCTAGGCTTGATTACTGCTATTCACTCCTGTTTGGTATCAGTCAGACCACCACTGCACGACTACAACTGGTTCAGAACGCAGCAGCCCGATTTTTAACCAGTACACGCAAAAGAGAGCACATTACACCAATCTTGGCCTCCCTGCACTGGCTACCGGTTCATCTTCGAATCCAGTTCAAAATTCTCATGTATGTCTACAAATCACTGAACAGTCTCGCCCCTGCCTATGTCTCGGATTTGATACTCCCACATGTCCCACCACGTGCTTTGAGGTCAGAGGACCGGGTACTTTTAAGAGTTCCAGGGACTTGTCTTAAACGCAGAGGTGACAGGGCCTTCTCTGTAGCAGGCCCAAGACTCTGGAACGAGTTACCGCTGCTCGTCAGACAGCCCCCCTCCCTCTCAGTTTTCAAATCCCGTTTAAAGACTCACTACTATTCTGTTGCTTTCAACACCAACTGATTTGTATTTGGTCGTTTTATTTATGATCTGCAATGTTTTTATGTATTTTGTTTTGTACTTCATTGTGTGTGTTGCCTGTTGTTTGTTTGTTTGTTCAGCACTTTGGTTTGGCCTTGTTCCTGTTTAAAGTGCTTTATAAATAAAATGGTATGGTATGGTATATATTTTGACAGTTCTGCACTGTAAATAAAATTTACAGACTTTCATCCACCTATTCATTATATTTACTCACTTCTTCCTTTTCGGGTCACATGGGTCACTAGTGTCCATGTCCAGCTATCACTGTGTGAGAGGCAGTGGACACCCTGAGCAGGTCTCCAGTCCATCAAAAGGAGACAGAGACAAATGAAACAAATAACCATTCACTATCTCAATCTCACCAAAGAGCAATTCAGAGTTACCAGTTAACCTAACATGCATGTTAGGTTTACTTGGTGGGGTAGCTTCAGTTTGCTTTGGACTACTCTGACTGACGAAGCCCTCTGGAGTGAGGGTGAAACGTTTCTACTAAAAAGAAACTGTCCAGATGAACTGATTGAGAATGAGCGGATTTGATACCTGGACTATTGAGAATTAACTTTCTTGTCTTGAACCACTTTGGACATGTCTGCCTGCCTGGGAGGAGTCGACGAGGGACAAGCCCCCAGAAACCATCTTGGCTACAGCAAACTGGTTGGTCCACTTAAGTTGTTTACTTGGTGGGGTAGCTTCAGTTTGCTTTGGACTACTCTGACTGACGAAGCCCTCTGGAGTGAGGGTGAAACGTTTCTACTAAAAAGAAACTGTCCAGATGAACTGATTGAGAATGAGTGGATTTGATACCTGGACTATTGAGAATTAACTTTCTTGCCTAACATGCATGCTTTTGATCTGTGGGAGGAAACTGGAATACCCAAAGAAAACCCATGCATGCACGGAGAGAACATGCAAACTCCACCCATAAAGGCCATCAGCTGGGATTCGATTCATTGATCTTCTCGTTGAGAGGCAACAGTTCCACCAACTGAGCCATGATGCCACCCTGATTATAGATTTTGTGTCAATAATCACGTTTTTGGATTCAAAAGTTCAGCCAGACATCAAGAGTAAAAAACAAAAATAAATGTATTGTTCCCTTATCAGTCAGGTTCACTGCGGTGCAACACATGACTATGGGAATTGCGCCTCTGCGCGGTTCACCTGAAGCAATACAATCACGCCTTTTAAGGCAAGTGGGCGTCAGCGTCACCAGGGACCCGCCCCCCTGGTATAAAGGGTGCTGACGACCCACGTTCATCCTCTTTTGCCCTTCACCTCGTTTCACATCTGAACTTCGCAGGACTCTGTGTGACTGGATCGCTCGACTGGAGGTGAGCTCTCTCCTTGCCCAGAGCGTCGCAGACTTCCTTACGAGCACTTTGTTTAGCGGGACGCTATCCTATTGCCGTCAATTTCAACATTTTCTGCTGTTTCGTTGCCCAGTATGGCGGGACGCTAACTGCGCCACACGCTACCTGCTAAGTTAACGGAGCTAACATGTTAGCCACCACGAACAGCGTAGCAAGAGGATTCAACGTTTTTCTGCTATTTCGTCGCCCAGTTTAGCAGGACGCTAATGCCGGTTACCCACTGGACCCGTGTCGGGCGGCGGAAACGGCCGGTTTACATGCAAAATCTACGTGGAGACGCGTCGAGGCGCGGCGTATCGTGAAGCGGCGCGTTTTGAGTGTTTGAAGCGGCGCGGCGGCACGCGGCAGTTCCTTTCCGCGCACGCGCGCGTCCCAAACAACCACTTGTCAACAACCATGCTGCGTTGTTGAGCAGCGTCGGATCGAAACGTTGATATTTTGTAGCTCAACGTTGCTCGACGTATCGCAACAACCAATCGGGAGAGCCTCTGCTATGTGATTACACAACAACAACAGGACATTTTTTAGACTTTTTAAACTTACCCCATCGAACCTCTATGAATTGGAACCAGACTCCGGTAAGAAACTTGGAATTTTTACAGTTGTTGTTGTCCGCTCCAGCGTACGATCACCCCAAACATAAAAAAAAACGTTTTAATCTCAACAAAGACTGTCAGAGCTTCAGTTCGGCTTGTAGAACACCCACTCCAGTAGGAACAAGGCTCACGTGCTGCTTATTTTATCTGCCAGTAGCATGAAAACACAACAACTGACCCAAAAAACAAGCTAGACTCATTCCTCTGCCTCCTCCCAGTGCGCGTCATCAGACGCGTCTCAGTATCTCCCAGTGTGACTGTGACAAGCGGCCAAAAGGGGGCGGCAGGAGCGTTCTGACAATTTAGGTGGGTACCCGATATAATTGCACCACACGCTACCTGTTAAGCTAACAGAGCTAACAGGTTAGCTACCACGAACAGCGTAGCAGGAGGATTCAACGTTTTTCTACTGTTTCATCGCCTAGTTTAGCGGGACGATAACTATGCCACACGCTACCTGCTAAGCTAACTGAGCTAACAGGTTACCCACCACGAACAACGCAGCAAAAAGATTTCTTCAAACCGCATTTAGCAGTGACTAACTGGTTTCAACTCGACGTCTCTTCTCGGCCATGGCTCAGGAGAAGAGCAAGAGGAAATCGAAGAACTTCAACAAGACGAGCAGGCCAGCGAGCCCTGGCTCCCAATCCTGCCCCATCGGATATGGCTATTTCATCTCAGTAGCGGACACCCACAAGGCTTGTCCATTCTGCCTAGGAATGGTCCACGCAAGGACAACTTTGGACTCCCCCTAATCTTGCCCTCTTTGCAACCAGCTACGTGAGGCTGTGAGATGAAGGCGCATGGACTTCGTGGCAAAGGCCATGGGCAATTCCACTTCGGCATGAGAACCACTCCTCTCTCACTCCCACAGTGGAGTTGGAGGCAGACAAAATGGAGGACAGCGGCGCTGGGACCTGGGGTGAGACAACGGATGTTGTTACCCCCCGTGGGGGACTCCAGAGTAGTTTGACACGAGGGACTTGTTACGAGCTGACGAGCTCTCGCTAACAGCCTCGGGCGAGATATCGGACGACAAGGCGGACAATGAGGAGGACGGAGAAGACGAGGAAATCTCCTAGAGCCCAGTGGCAGGTCAACCAGAGACAGACGTGTCCACCCCCGCTCTGTTCGAGCTGTGCTGCAGAGCCACGGACACTTTGAAGGTAACTTGGACAGAACCCCCCTATCGAAAACAAGTAATGAGTTTGGCGGGGAACTTTTTTTACGCCAAGCAGCAGTCAGCCATGAGGCATAGGATGCCCATATTTCCTGACTTCCAGACAGAGCTGACGCGCACCTAGGCTGAACCCAGGGCTCCCTTGACACTACATCTCTCCCAGTTTCTGGACGTGGATGGAATTGAGGCGGCGGGCACATTTCACAGATGGAGGAGACTTTGGCGGCTCATTTGGCCCCCAGGACGTCAAGCTCCAAACCCACTATGCCCAGCAAGGCCTGCCATGTGTCAGCCTTGCAGCTCGAGAAGAGCTACCGAGCATAGGGCCTCGCTGTACATGCCATGAACGCCTCTGCAATGATGTAGGCCAGCCTCGCCGAAAAACTGCAGGAGCTCCAGCAGACCTCCAACAAAAGAAAAGTGGCAGAGGTTCTGGACGAGGCCCACAAGGTGACAGACTTTGTCCTCCGCCTCATGGGAACTGCAGCCATCACTCAGGGAAAAGCTATGGCCGAGACAGTGATCGCTCAGCGTCATTTGTGGTTGATCCTGACTGACCTTCCAGAGGGCCAGCGTATCCTGTTCCTCCACCATCCCATCCAGCCCACAGGCCTGTTCGGCAGGACGTTGGAGCGGATCCAGAGCAGGCTGGATCAACAGAGGAAACAAGAAGAAGCCCTGTGTAAGGGGAGGCCCAGAAAACATTTTGTGCAACCCAGAGAATCGAGCGGGCACAGGGGCCAACAGCAGTGACACCACTCCGCCACCCGTCGACCAGCTCAGAAAAGGCCAACCCTTGAGAGGGAGCAATGGCTGAAACCCGCCTCAGAGCCTCCTCAAGCGGACCAGGCCTGGTCGAAGAAGAGGTTCGTACCACGTCAGGTAGGACCACCACGGTCCTTGTTACACCCCCATGGGGATGTCATTTCATTCAGGCCAGAGGGATGAGCTTTTTAGTGGTGTTTAGTTATGTTTAGGGGTTTTGGGAGGCTGATTGGTTGCATGCTGTTGCTCATTAAAGCAGGTTGTAGGTGGAGTTATTGCTCCCTCTATTTAGGTTCAAGCAATTGCAACAGTCTAGATGAATCAGAAGCAGCAGAAGTGAGATGAAGAAGCAACTGACCAGATAAGAAGAAGAATAAATTGCAGAAGGTGAGCAAATGAAGAAGCAGCAGACCAGAAGAGGAAGCAGCAAACCAGATGATGAGAAGAAGAAGAAACTGCAGAAGCTGAGCAGATGAAGAAGCAGCAGACCAGACGAAGAAGCAGCAGACCAGAAGAAGAAGCAGCATCAGATGCAGAAGAAACTAAGCAGAGGTCCAAGCAGCTGAGAGTTGAAGAAGAGAAGCCAATGTTGTTGTAAGAAAAAGAAGCTGTTACCTGCTGTCATGCTGTGAGAAGCTGGAGCTGAGACCTGCTGTCGGTGCTGAGAGAAGCTGGAGCTGTGACCTGCTGTCGTTGTTGGGAGAAGCTGGAGCTGAGACCTGCTGTCGGTGCTGAGAGAAGCTGGAGCCGTGACCTACTGTCATTGTTGGGAGAAGCTGGAGGTGAGACCTGCTCACGTGGATGTGTGCGGGGTCACCTGGTGAGACCAATTGCCTTCTTTTTCGCTTTTTTGTTTACTTTATGTGGGAGTTTTAACCTTAGCCTGGCGCTGACAGGGGCTTCGACGACTCCGTATGGAGCTGTCCCCCTGTGGTGCCCGTTTATTTCTTTGAATTGGCTCCTCAGGTCCATCTTTCTTTCTATTACTTTATTTTTGTGGGCACAAAGACGTTGAGTGGGTTATTTTTCTCTCCACAACAGCTGCGGTGCACCCTGAGACGTGCCGCTGAGAGACCAAAAATAAAAACTATTTTATTGTTAAACCTCATTCAGTGTCAAATGTCCCTCTCTTTATGTTGCGTGCCTTCGGGTCATAACAGTCCTCCTCAGCGAGCCGTGACAGGAAGCAGAAGTCAGCCTGAGCTAGAACTGCTTCACCACCATTCAGGCGTTTCCACCCAAAGGGAAAAGAAGAAAGCTGAACTTTTAATACTAGCTTTTGTGCTAAAGAAGCCACGGTTAACTGGTCAAGAACATGTAAACATACAAAATCACTCAAATGTTTGTGTAATAAATACAAATTGTTGTTTGAGCACGACAATAAAGTATCAGAAAACATTAAACGTTCTGTGTCCCGTCTTAGCATTAGAGGGGAAAACACAACACCTTTTTTAGGCAAAATGTGTCAATAAGGAGACAAGAGGACCAGTTCATACACCCGGCTTCCCCTGCTCTGATAAGACACAGGGCCAGTTTACACGGCGCGTATTTTGAGTGGAACCGCTACTTTCTCTTTGCGTCTTTGCTTATCGCCTACACGACGCTGCTGGCCCCCCTCTTTGCATCCGATACTTTCCTGATCCACCTCTCAGGGTGGAACTTTTTCGCAGACCCCCCGCTGATAATGTAAACATCTCCTGCTGATCTTTTGTGTCAACCACATGCGCGCAGCTCACACGCGCGGACAGTGGGCAGGCGGACATTTCACGTGTCACGCTGCAAAATATAACAGTTTAACAATAATAAACAGTATTTATGTTGGCGTGGGAGATGTTTAAATTTATCTGAACTACAGTATCTATCTGGACTCGTTACATTTTTTAAACAGTGCGTAACATGCTGTGAAAATGAAGACACCAGGTTTATTTTTTATTTATTTATTTATTCAGCACCACAAACTTTACGTAACACAAACACTGAGAATTAAACTGAACACACTATTAAAACACGTGAACCGAACTGTAACTACGTTAATGAACTGGACTCTTGCTGTGTGTTCATCTGGACCCATCAGAACCGGTCTGCCTGTTTGTTGGAACGACAGCTCCACCTGGCAGAAATAAATAAATAAAAACTCTGTTGTTGTGTGATCAAATTAAACACAAGAAACATTATATTAAGAACGTTGATTTACCTGCTGTAAGTCAGCTGTTTATCACGGAGTAAAGTCCGGTTCTGGTCCACAGTCCACTCAGCGTCTGGTGTGCAGCTTGTTAGATGAAGCAGTCCCGCTTGGTGTCAAATCTGTCGACTCTTATCCAAAATCCAGCTTTAACTTGTTAACTTGTTGTTAGCTCAACTTTTAACACAAAAGAAAGTAGCAGACTGCCAGCAGAGTGAGGTAGCACGCATGTGCAATGGGTGAAGGTTCAGCAGCACGCTTGTGCAATGGGTGAAAGAGGGGGGAGCAGTGGTGTAGTCTACATTTTTGTAGTTGGTATACTGTGCTTAGAGACAAAAACCTGTCCGGAGGACCTACCGGTACTTAATTTTTCCTTTTTCTACCTAGATTACTGAGATGAATCAGGACATTTAGAGACAAAAATGCAATGTAGTGCAATGTAATTGACAATTTATTTTGAATTTTAAGCATATTTAACATTGCAAAATGTCTGTGATGCTTACATTTTAATAAATGCACAACAAACCTGAGCCTGATGACTGGATCTTGAAGGAGGCCCACTCCTCCGATATGGAGACCCTCTTTTCAGTCAGGACACCAGTTGACGTTATGGTACTGCAAACAGCACATCCTGCAGGAAGTAAATAAAAATTGTCATAATTGTATATTTTTTAATATTTCCTGATACCAGTAATAATACTAGAATCTACTGATTCACTAGACTGTAAGCATGTGTCGACAATTACATTCATTATTACCTTTCATTATTACTTGCATACACTTTTGCATTATGACCAACTAAAACGTGAAAATGAAATGATCACACACACACACACATATATATAATTTCTCATGTAATATACTGTACTAAACTTTTGAAAGATATGATTATCAGACTATTTTAAAATTATCAAGTCATAATATGTTAATGTTGGAAATATATCAATTAAACCTTATATACAAATTGGTTCCCATATTTTTTTATATTTACCTAATTTTTTGTTCCTCCATTCCAACCAGGGATGTCTGTTTTTAAATTCCCGAGCCTGACTTTCACTCCACAAGGCTGGCCAATTTGGATCTAAAAATGAAACAAGGAGTTTTAAAACAGAGTAAAAAGCATAGCATTTTGTTGATTATTGGAGTGACAGACTTTGTCACAAACAAATCATTTTTATATTCACATATTTATTTATATGAAATGTTACTGTAAAATTCTGGACAGTAACCGTGTTTCCATCAAGGTTTCTTGATGCGCATTTTGGAGTTTGGCATCAGAAAAGGTCGATAAAAACATGCAGTTACTTGCTGCTTGAGCTAGCTTCAGCTAACTTGTACTAGCCAACACTTACCTGGGGAAATGCAGATATCAACCTCATTATGGCTGGTTTCGGCCGTCGAACTGGTAGGTTCTTCTAATGTTGTCTCTGTAGCTTCGGGTTCAGCTGGTTTATAAAAACATTCAAAAAGTGTAGCTTGTTTCCTTTTCATTTTGAGTCTGTCGTCGTTAGCGAAAATGCTCTACCACACCGTCTGTCGCCCGCCTGCATCCCGAGCAGCCAATCATAAAGGAGCTTCTTAAGAAACCAATCACAGAGCAGAGAACTATGAGCTCAGCTCAGCCAATGGCTGTGAGCCTCACGTACAACAGAGGAACACGAAACTATGGCAACCGCGAGAGGCGCGGCACAGTGAAGAGTCCTTATGAGCAGCGAACATAATCTATCTTTATGCAACGCGTGTTTGTTGTCACGTTACGTATCATTTGGCACATTTAAGTGGTTATACGGAAATCCCCAAGCTTTTCTAGTGGGTATACAGCGTATACCTGCGTATCACGTAGACTACACCACTGGGGGTGAGATTCGAGCAGATCTGTGTCAACGCAAAACTTTTCATGTAATTAACATACCCAAAAGTTCCGTTTCCCCCCACAGTGTTCGTGTAAACAGGGCCACAGTCTCTCAGGAGAAACAATGAGCCCTTGCAGGGGGTCAGAAACCTATCTGCCCCAGACAAACTATCTGACCCCTGCATTAGGACAGACAGGCCCGCTGAAGAACGGGTGGGAGGGTCGCTCTCCTGCAGCCCTCCCCCCTCACACACAAGGTAAACATGCCCTCCAGGCTGATAGCACATGCTGCAGCATGGGAGGCTTGCAGTCCATGTCCCTAGGTTATGTCAACCATATCTCATGGGTACAAGCTGCAATTTTTCAAATGACCACCACCCTTCCTGGGAGTGGTGAAGTCAGCAATTACCTCATATTGCTCTCATGTTCTGAGGGAGGAAATTTTCTCCATGATACAGAAAGGTACAATCAGGACAGTTCCTGCTCACGATGTAAACAGAGGTTACTTCAGCAAGTACTTCGTCATTCCAAAGTATCAGGCCGATTTTGGATCTGAGAGGCTTAAACAAAAGGATACGCACGTTCAAGTTCACCATGTTGACCTTGAGACAGGTAATCTACTCGATACGCCCAAGAGATTACTTTTGCAGTGTGGAAATAAAATGTGCTTTTTTTCACATCAGCATCCGGTGCATACACAGAAAATGCCTACGTTTTGCCTTTGAGAAAGCCACATACGAGTTCCAGGACCTACCTTTTGGCCTAAAAACTGCGCCTAGGTTATTCACAAAATGCCTGAAGGCAGCCCTAGCACCCATGAGGAGCCAAGGCGTCAGATTGTTGAATTATCTGGACGACTCTTTGGTCCTAGGGGACAGCAAAGTACAGGCAAAAGTATACACAGACATGTTAATGTCTCACCTGAAATCACTAGGTTTTGTCATAAACCTGGAGAAGAGCAGTTTGTCTCCATCTCAGATTTCTGTTTTTCTGGGAGTAGAATTGAACTCCATTCTGTACAGGGCGAGGCTTTCAGAGGCACGGGTGGCAACCCTTTAACTCTGCTTAGTACGTTTTCAACTGGGCAAGATGGTGTCTCTCAAACTTTGCCAACGTTTGTTGGGCCTACTGGTAGAAGGAATCGTTTACGTTCCTCTGGCCCTATTACATATGCAGCCTCTGCAGATTTGGGTCAACAAGCATCTGGAGCTCCCCCCCCCACACTCATAAAACAAGGGGTATGAAAGTCAGCTCAGAGTGCGTAAAGGCCCTACAGCCATGGAAGAACCCTACAGTGTTCAGCACAGGAGTCACACTGGGAAGGGTATTGTCCTGGGTCCTGGTGATGACAGATGCGTCCAAAACAGGGTGGGGGAGCTCTGCAGGGACTAATACGCCCGTGTGGTCTGGACCCAGCAGGAAGCCCGGCTCCACATAAATTTCAGGGAGCTCTCAGCAGTGTTTCTGTCACTGAAACATTTTTACAGGAAAGGCCTGATCAAACACTAGCACGTCCTGATAAAATCAGACAACAGGTGCACTGTGGCCTACATCAACAGGGAAGGAGGGACACGGTCCCAACCCCTCCTGATGCTGATGCAGAAGTTGCTCACATGGTACAGCTCCCGGATCTTGTCATTGAGGGCAACCCACGTGCCAAGGGAGCTAAACCACGGGGCAGACACCCTGTCAAGGGGGGCCCCCCTCCCCACAGAATGGCGCCTGAACCCACATATCGTGGACCAGATCTGGGCACGATACGGGAGGGTAGACGCAGATTTGTTCGCTTGTAGCGACAACACTCACTACGCTCTGTACCGTTCCATACCAGATGTGAACCCACCATTAGGGATGTACGCCCTGACGTACAGCTGGCCAGCAGGGAGGCGGTATTACGCATCCCCCCATACGCATCCCCCCATCCCTTTGATTCAAGCGACGCTGGAGCATGTACGCAAGGGAGCTCTCGCTCTAATATTGGTAGCCCCCAGGTGGCCAAAGAAAGCATGGTTTGCAGAAGTGATCTCACTTCTGGCAGGAACACCTTGGTAGCTGCACCCCCACATGGACCTGCTGACCTAGGCCCACGGGCAGAGAGATGCAGACATCCATGCCCAGAGCTGTGGCAGCTCTGGGTCTAGCCGCTGAGAGGGACTGGTTAATGGCTTCTGGCCTACCCAGTAATGTAGTAAACACAATACAGGGAGCGAGAGCACAGTCTATGCAGACATTCTATGCACATAAGTGGCATGTTTTTGAGAGCTGGTGTCTAGAGAGGAATATTGCTCCATATTCCTGTGACTTGGCCCAGCGCCTCACCTTTCTGTAGGACCTTCTGGAGAAGGGATACTCCTTTTGAACCATAAAGGTATTCTTATCAGCCATCTCGGCATGCCACAAAGGCTGGGGAGGTAGATCACCTGGTGCCCACCCTCTCATGGTACAATTCATGAGGGGCGTGCTAAGGAAGAGGCCTCCAAGGAAGACTTTGGCCCCTCAAAGGGGCCTGCATTTAGTCTTGGACACCTTGTGTGAGCCTCCATTTGAGCCTCTCAGTAGCATTAAGATGGACTTTTTATCTTATAAGATTGCATTGCTCTTAGCTCTGTGCTCAGCAAAATGCATGGGGGACCTTCACGCTTTATCGGTACACCCAATGTGTACCATATTTGACCTAGATGGGTCAAAGGTCACCCTACGTCCAAACCCTACATATGTACCAAAAGTCCCGACTCTAAATCCCAGAAGTCTGGACTTCGAACTGTTAACTTTCCCTCCTCCCCCAGCTCTGACTGCAGAACAAAGACATTTGAACATGCTCCGCCCTGTTAGGGCCCTGAGCGTTTACATGGAGAGGACTGACAGTTGGCAAAAAACAAACCAGCTGTTCATATGCTTTGCTAATCCTGCCGCGGGCATGGCCCTGTCAAAACAGCGCCTCTCAAACTGGGTGACTGAGGCCATAAAAAGAGCATACAGCAGCAAAGGTCAGCAGGTGCTCACTGGGGTACATGCTCACTCAACTTAAGGCCTAGCCACTTCCTAGGCCTTGTTCAGATATGTTCCAGTAGCAGATATATTTGCAGCTGCTAACTGGTCATCATCAAACACATTTGTGAAACACTACAGCCTAGATGTCATAGCACGTGACGTAACTCAAGCTGTTCTCTCTACCACAGAGAAATGAGTGGCTCACGCCTGTAGTCTAAGGCAAAAAGTTCTCATAAGCATGCATTTCCAGAGCATTTCAAGGGCGTGATTGAATTATTTTCCCATAGTCAGTTGTTGCACCTTAGTGAACCTGACTGATAAGGGAACTGGAGGTTGTGCATCATAACCAATGTTCCCTGAAGTAAGGGGACAAGGTGCAACACACGTTTGCCCCTCCCATGCCCAAGCTCGGTGAAGTGCGTATAGAGGATGAATATGGGTCGTCAGCACCCTTTATACCAGGGGCCGGGCCCCTAGTGACGCTGACGCCCACTTGCCTTAAAAGGCGTGATTGTATTGCTTCAGGTGAACCGTGCGGAGGCGCAATTCCCATAGTCATGTGTTGCACCTTGTTCCCTTCCTTCAGGGAACATTGGTTAAGGTGCATAACCTCCAGTTTTGCAGCTGCTCGTAGGAGTCAGGTTCCTGCAAGTCAGGTTCAAGTTGCAGGAACACATCTTCTCAGAAAGGTGAGGTGAGAACCACCTGTCAGAGCTTGAAAAGATTACATCACCATAACCAGTGGAAGAGTCACTGTGGAAGGATGCTTCAATGCTGTAACCAGCAGGGCAATCCAGGATTGTGGTCCAAAAGGTGACGCAGGAGTCAAGTAAAAGGAGTCAGAGGTCCAAGAATAAACCTAGTGGTCAGTCCATAATCCAAAATATGTAAGGCAGAAAAGGCAGTCTTTACCAGGGTCAGATGGGCAGAACAAAACCAGACGAGGAGCAGGTAATGTGGTAAATACACAAGATGATGCATGAGGTTGAATCCAAAGAACAAGGCATGAGGCTGATTTGAGAACATCAGGGGTGAACAAGAACAAGTGTCATAAGGTATTAAATAATAACCCAGATGAACGGACTGAAGGATAACAGACTCAGAGGTAAAACATAGACAATGATTTATTTACAGTGGCAATGGTCAGTCTTTATCCACATGGGACAACTCACAGATGATCTTAATGAGTAAGAGACTCATAGAGGAATAATCCCAGTCAGGTCCAAAGTACTCCCAGTCAGGTCCAAAGAGTTGTCAGGGAAAGCACGGGTGGAGCGTGGAGGTGGAAGGTGTCACTGGGGGAACAGTAGAAGAGGCCTGGGGTGAGGTTTACATTTGAGTAGGTTCAGCACAAGATGTCCACAGAGCAGCCATGAATCCAAGACGTGTGGCACAGGAGGACCAGGGTCTGCAGAGGCATGAGGAGAAAATCAAAAGGGTAAGAATGAAAACTACAAGGAAATACACCAAGCAGCTGAGAGCACTTGTACCATAAAGTAGATAATGCTTCAGCACTGAATGAAGCCAGCCAGCAGTCTTAAATAGTCCTGGTGGTGATTAGTGGAGATGGTTGTCAGCTGTGACTCTGCAACTTGACCTCAGGTAAACAGGAATCTGTGAAAGGAAGCAACAACTGGAAACCCTACAGTACCTCCCCCTCAAGAATTGCCTCTCGGCGATCTAAGGCGTTTCACAGGAAGAGACCTGAAGAAGGAGGAGATGAGACTAGGATCCAGAATAAAAGACCTAAGGATCCAAGACCGTTCCTCAGGTCCATAACCCTCCCAGTCAACCAAATACTGGAAACCCTGACCTCGACGCCTAACAGCCAGGATACGCCTGACCGTAAAGGCAGGATGGTTGTCAATAAGACGTGGAGAGGAGGGAGGTCGGCAGGAGGGTGCATAGGACTCACAGAGACCGGTTTTATTTGAGAAACATGGAAAGTGGGGTGGATGCAGATGGAAGAAGGTAGTTTAAGACGCATAGCAGAAGGGTTACTCAATCTGACCACAGGAACAGGACCAATAAAACGAGGAGCGAGTTTTCTGGGAGTGTCTTTGAGTTTAATGTCTTTGGTAGAGAGCCAAACCTCCTGACCCACATGGTAAGCAGGAGCCACAGAACGATGGTGGTCTGCGTGTCTCTTATTTTGGTCAGTAGTACGTAGCAGAGCCAATTTCGTCTGACGCCAAACCCTACGGAAACGGCGGAAATGGTGATGAACAGACAGGACAGAGATCTCGGACTCCTGACTAGGAAGAAGTGGGGGTGCATAGCCTAGAGGGGCTTCGAAGGGTGATAATCCAGTGGCGGAGGATGTGTGAGTATTGTGAGCATACTCTACCCACACAAGATGTTTGCTCCAAGAAGATGGGTTGTCCTCAATGACACATCACAGGGTGGCCTCCAACTCCTTGTTACATCTCTCCGATTGTCTATTAGATTGGGGATTATAACCAGATGTCAGACTAGAAGAGGCTCCCAGAGTGTTGCAGAAGGCCTGTCAGACCAGAGAAGTTAATTGAGGCCCTCGGTCCGACACCACATCTGTAGGAATACCATGAATCCGAAAAAACATGCTGGGTCAACAGGTGAGCAGTCTCCATGGCAGAGAGAAGCTTGACAAGGGGTATAAAATGAGCTGCCTTGGAAAACCTGTCAATAACTGTTAAAATAACAGTGTTCCCTTCAGAGGGAGGCAGTCCAGTGATAAAGTCCAGCGCTACATGGGACCATGGATGACTGGGAGCGGGCAAGGGCTGCAACAAGCCTGCTGGAGGTTGGTTCCCACTCTTGTTACAGGCACAGGTAGGGCAAGCAACGACAAACTCCTTAACATAATGGTTCAGCGTGGGCCACCAGAAGTGTCTCTTAACAAAGGAAATCATGCGGTTAGTGCCCGGGTGACATGACAGTTTGTTAGAATGAACCCAGTCTAGCACACTGGACCTGATAGCAGAGGGGACAAACCATCCATCAGGAGGACCAGTACCTGGGCAGGTTCGATCCTTGTGCCTCCTGGATGTCTCGTTCAATGGACCAGGTAAGAGAGCTGACCACAATGGAGGGGGGTAGGATGTTTTCTTCAGTCTTGTGCTGGTCAGAAATGGAAAACTGTCTAGACAGGGCATCAGGCTTGGTGTTCTTGGATCCAGGTCTGTAGGTCAAAGAAAAGTTTAACCTTGCAAAAAACAATAACCAACGAGCCTTTCTAGGATTCTGCCTCTTGGCATTCTGGATGTATGTAAGATTTTTATGATCTGCCCAGATCAGAAAAGGTGTCTTGGTACCCTCCAACCAGTGCCTCCACTCTTCCAGTACCAACTTAATAGCCAATAGCTCTCTGTTCCCCACATCATAATTCTGCTCTGAAGGGCTTAGACATCGAGAGAAGAATGCATATGGATGGACCTTGTTATCCTCCTGAGACCGCTGAGAAAGAACTGCTCCCACACCCGTGTCCGAAGCGTCGACTTCCAGGATGAATTGCCTCTCCGGATCAGGGTGACAAAGGATGGGGACGGTGGAGAATAGACGCTTAAGTTCCTTAAAAGCTATCTCAGCTTCAGGAGTCCAGGAGAAGGTTCTTAATGAGGAGGTGAGTTGAGTAAGAGGTACCACAATGTGACTAATTTTTAATGAACCTCCTGTAAAAATGTGTAAATCCTAAGAACCGTTGCAGCTGTTTACGGTTATCAGGAGTGGGCTATTTCTCCACATCCTTAGTTTTTTCAGGGTCAGTGCGAAAACGTCCACCCTCAAAAATAAATCCCAGGAACGACACAGAGGTGACATGAAACTCACACTTTTCTGCCTTTACTTAAAGCTGATTCTCAAGG
>JBBPBX010028541.1:0-13970 GCA_038048925.1 Garcialebias charrua
TATATATACTGTATATATATACAGTATGTATATACAGTATATATATATATACACAGGTGGTCCCCGACTTACGAGCGAGTTCCATTCGTACGAGGTGCTCGTAACACGAAAATTCGTATGTCGGAACCCGAAACACGTGTTTCTCGTAAGTCCGGATTTTCGGTTGTAAGTCGGAGAATGTATGCTAGCGCTATTACGAACACCCAGTTTTCAACACAAACGTACATACTGGTTCATAAACATGCTCAGAACTTTGTTTACAAACGGTTAGCTAACACACTTTCATCTAATAACACATACCGGTGCTGTATTTTCTGTATGTTCTGAACAACTTTACTGTTCGTTAGTCAGCTTGTAAGTCCGGAACCTCTTATGTCGATGACGTCGTAAGTCGGGGACCACCTGTATACATATATACATACATACACAGCTGCTTTTAGTCTGTTTTTGTTCTTTCAAGACAAGTTGTCTAAAGTTGTGTTTCATGATTTTTGGCTCATCTTCTGAGAGTTTTATTTGTTGCTCCAGTGGGGAATAAACTGACTTCATATTGTTTATTTACGTTTTCAAATCTACTTTCATATTCAAAAATACTTTGTGACATCCTGAAATCTCCTCCGTGAGTGGGACAGGGAATGTTTGAGTCAACAATTTGCTGCAACTTTTCAAAGTCAGCAACCAGCTGTTGTCTCTTGTTTCACCCTCTGACTGGCTGGTGCGGGTGTGCAGATGAAGCAGGTCCCAGGTAGCCCAGAGCTTAAAGGTATTGTGACATGATTTTGTAAATTTGAATATTTGTCAGAACATATATATCTTATATCATTGAGCTCTGGTCGTTTTTGCATAATAAATTATAAATATATTAAAATTTCATTCCAATTTATGGTAATTTTTTACCATAAATTATCTGGGACACGCCCCGTGAATTTATGCAAATCTTCATGTGACGTACACGTGGGCACTGGGCATAAGGCGGAGCCTGGCTTGCCCCTTTGTTTGGTGAAAGATCGACTCTTTTTTTTTTTGGTGTAACTTGAAAAATGCTGTCACGTTGTAGCGCATTTGGGTGTTCTAATATCAGCAGTGAACAAGTGAGCCTTCACAAATTCCCAAAAGATGAGAAACTTTGCCTAGAATGGAAGTACAGAGAACTTGTGACCGATGGGTTCCTACTGAGAGTCCTATGTCTGCAGCGACCATCTTACTGCCTATCAGGTACGAGCTGTTGTTTGTTTTTATTTGGGGAGAGTCTATTAATGAGAGTTTTGGATGATTTACTGTTTAAAAAAGATATATGTCAGACGTGAGGTCTATCTGCCGACATCTGCTTGCTAACAGACATTAGCATAGATACCAGTCAACACGGAGTGCTATTTAGGTATTTTTAAATTATGTCGGCGCGATCAAGTAACATCAGTATGTGTTTTTATTCATGGAGGGTTTATTAATGAGAGCTTTGGATGATTTACTGTCTTAAAATGATAGATCTCAAACGCAATCGGACATGCTCAAAGCCACGAAGCTCCCTGCACGTTTTTTTTAAAGCTGAATCGTAAAAGTTAATAAGTTTTCCATTAATAGAGTATACAATAAAATGATTTGAGCAAGATTAAAACTTCTACTGCTTATATTGACCTTCCAAAACTGAAGACAAATCGCTTAGATCAACACTAGAAATGCTGCACTCGTCTGAGTCGACATGCTCCGCCATTATTATTTACATGCGCGTTGAGCAGCGGCTCCCCACGTGTACGTCAAATGACGGTTTTGCGGAATGCACAGAATTTTAGGGGCGTGTCCCAGAGAAATGACTATCATAACTTGGAATGAAATTTTAATATATTTATAATTTATTATGCAAAAACGACCAGAGCTCAATGATATAAGATATATATGTTCTGACAAATATTCAAATTTACAAAATCATGTCACAATCCCTTTAAAGGTAAACTCTCTGCTGGAGTGTGGAGGAAATACGTCAAAGGAAACACTAAATCACGGCCTTCAGTTAAACCTGACAGAAAATTATCTCAATTACAAGTCCAGACTTTATTTTATGCTTAACTTTTATCTCACGCACTAACAATTCTTCTCTGATCCTGGAAGGAAACGGCAGAACCCAGGAAAAAAATTACCGTAACTACAGGAAAAGATGCACCATCTAGAATTAATTTGTGTAAAAGTAAAAAAAAAAATACACAAGTACGTTTGTGAAAAATGACCCACAAAGCCTCAGTGATGTAGGTCATGTTGACCTTCTGATTCCTGCCCCTCTTGTGGGAATGAGCAGACCTGAGTTCATCCACGTCTCACATTTCAGAGTCAAAGTCAAAGTAAATCCCAAACAGCAGCAGTCGGTATTCCAGGTCCACACTCCGGTGGAAGCTGATGGGTCCGTTTGGACTCGTCACAGAAACTAAATCGTGTTCTTGGAGGAACACAGGGAAGACGACGGCCTCTGTGGCGTCGTTTCGTTCCCTCCCCGACTGAGAGCTCACGTGCATCCTGCTGAGACGTGGAGGTCTGGGGTTTCAGGCTGGCGGCTGCTCAGTCCTCGTCCTGTGATAAAGGACAGATTCACTCTGAACACGAAGACGTTTGATAATCAGCACGATAAAAAAACAACAAGGTTTAAAGAAAGAGACGTGGCAGCAGCAGGACGTGTCTCTGATACACAAACTGTTCACAGCTTCAGTGAAAGTGTTTTCTCTTCGTGTTAAAGTCTTGGTTTAATTTGAATCAACACACACACACACACACACGTTCTTGTAAACATACAAGTAGTCCTCGACTTACGACGGTCTCGAGTTACAACGTTTTGCGGTTACGTCACGCATCTCCCATGAAAAAAAGTACATGTAATAAAAATAAATAAATATTTTTTTTCTTCTTTCGGCTTCTCCTTTCGTTAGGGGTCACCACAGCGAACTAGTCGCAAGAAGACTTGGCAATTGTTTTTACGCCGGATGCCCTTCTGACACAACCACAGACCACCGAGCTACCACAGCCCTCTGTGTGGAGCAGAGAGCTGATATCTAGGGTTCCCAGGGGAGCAGATGGTGTGGGTTAAGGGCCTTGCTCAAGAGCCCAGAGTGGGGCAGATGAGGGTGGAGACAGGTGTGACTGCTTTACTTATCCCACCCACATTTTTGATGTTGTCGGTACCGGGGCTTGAACCGGTGATCTTCCGATCACAAGCTCACCTTCTTAACCTCTGCACCACCACTCTCATAAATAAATAATTAAATAAATTATTTTGAAAATTTTATTTTGAAAGGCAGAGTTTCGGTTTTACTTCCGGTTTGACGGAAGAAACAGCGGGAGCAGTGGCTTTGGACCGGAGGAACACCGAGCTAACACGCTAAAAGGCCTTACCGTAAACACTCTGGACCGCGCGAAGTAGGCAGCCTCAGATGTTGGAGGAGCACCGAACTAACATGCTAACAGACGGAGGAAGGCTTCACCAGCTCCCAGTAGGTTATTAACTCTTTTTTTCCTTCGTTATGGCTCCAGATTTATGTTTTTTTGATAATTATGTAGGGTACTGTGTTAGGATAGGCTAAGTGCTTGGTAAAATACAGTACTGTACGTATAAGGTGCAGTTTGGACGTATGTTCCGAGTTACGTTGAAATTCGCTTTACGACGGAGCGTAGGAATGGAACTCTGTCGTAAGTCGAGGACTACCTGTACTTTTTTGGGACTTTGTATTGACTTTCATGCATTTTCTATATTCTAACCCTGACCCTTACCCTAAACCTAACTCCATAACAAGACTTCTTATGGGGACCTGGCTTTGATCACCATAAAGAGCAGCTGGTTCCAAGGGCGTAGATTTCATCTCATTATTGGGAGGGGACCATAAACAGGGAAATTTTTTAAGAGCAATTTTGGGGGGGTTGGCAAAGTTACAGTGAAATGTAATGCAAAATGTACAGAGGGAAGTTTATCCAAACTGCATGCATATACTATGCAGAATAATCAGCAATAATATTTATTTAAATGGCATGTATTTAGTAGTCTTAATACTACTATTAATCAGTACAATAGTACGGAGCCCCCGAGGGGACATGGGGGACTTTTTTTCTTTGCATTCGCACGCAATATAGTGTTATCTCACAGATAACAGCACACACCCGTTGAGGTTCATGCAGGAGTTTGTGACTTGGCGCTACAGTATATAAATAAACTGACTTAAATTGAAATTTGAAATCAGCCTTAAATATAAGGATGTCCAGTGTGTGCTGCAGTGGTAACAGTCATTTTATGTTGTATATTCCACGTTCACGCTCCGTGGATTCACCTGTCACTTCCCATGGGTGTAGCCAGAATTTTATGAGGGGCGATTCCTTTAAAATAAATGTAGACCTCAAGAGACAGACATGTCCTGGTAGCTCACTGGAAAAGCATTGTGCCGGTAGCTGCTCCAAACCGTATCCAGACCTAGTGAGTTCAATTCCCACATGGTATAACTTTTTTTTTTTTAAGATTATTTATTCATTCCAGATTAAAAAAACACAAGAAAACTATTTACAAAACAACAAGAAATAAAACAATACATGAAATGAAAGGAAGCAGAAGAAGAAAATAATCTTATTATATCAGATATAATAAGACTATTTCCTTCTTCTTCTGAAGAGAGAGCCGAGTCGAAAGGCAAAGCTCTCAATTTACCGATCGATCTACGTTCCCACCCTCATCTATGGTCATGAGCTTTGGGTTATGACCGAAAGAACAAGATCTCGGATACAAGCGGCTGAAATGAGTTTTCTCCGCAGGGTGTCTGGACTCTCCCTTAGAGATAGGGTGAGAAGCTCAGTCATCCGGGAGGGACTCGGAGTAGAGCCGCTGCTTCTCCACATCGAGAGGAGCCAGTTGAGGTGGCTCGGGCATCTGGTTAGGATGCCTCCTGGACGCCTCCCTGGTGAGGTGTTCCGGGCATGTCCCACCGGGAGGAGACCCAGAGGAAGACCCAGGACACGCTGGAGGGACTATGTTTCTCGGCTGGCCTGGGAACGCCTTGGGATTCCCCCAGAGGAGCTGCTCCATGTGGCTGGGGAGAGGGAAGTCTGGGCCTCCCTACTTAGGCTGCTACCCCCGCGACCCGACCCCGGATAAGCGGACAAAAATGGATGGATGGATGGATGGATGGATTACTCTTATAAAAAAATTTAATGTGTTCAATCTTTGCCACTTGTCAAAATGACAAGTGGCAAAATGAGAATTTTGCAAAATAGGTCCCTTCTAAATCCTCCAAAGGATCTGGTTGATTTAAAAATGTTATTGATTATGTTTAAAGCTAGAAAGAGATTATTGCCATTTAATTTACAAAAGTTTTTTGTCTTAAACTCTTGTGATAGAACTAACAGAAGGAAGTATGATTTCAAAAGTAAAACTGTGCGTACTACTTTAAAACAAATGTGCATTTCGGTGCATGGAGTAAAACTATGGAACAGTTTGGATGATGAGTTTAAAAATTGCACTACAATAATCCAATTCAAGAAACAGTATAAAAAAAGAATGGTTAACTCTTACATATTGAGTTGTTAATGGGAACAGTGGTATATTGTTATGTATGTTATTGTTTAAATATTGTTTGCAACTTGTTTTGTTAATTTAATGTTTACGGCCATGACATTTTTGTAATTATTGAGAAAGGGGGCAGGTCTATACAAGATTTTCTTCTTCCTGCTCCCTCTTCACTCGTGTAAATGTGTTGTCAGATAATGAGTTTGTAAAATGATGATTTTTTTAATCGAGTGAATAAATTGATTGATTGATTGATTGATTGATAAATATTGTTTCAATTTCAGTTTGGCTTGTATTCATAGATTGCTGTAGTCAGTGTCACTGATAATCTGGTACTACCACACCTTCCCAAAATCTTAAAGCTTAAAAAAAAAACAGTTCTCAAGGAGAAGAAATACTTTAATGCAGGGGTCACCAAACTTTTTGAGACTGAGAGCTACTTCAGTGGAACCAAGAGGCACAAAGGTCCACTTGTTCGTTCCAAACAAATTTGCATGGTTCAACTTTAATTATAGTATTAATAATAATACATTTACATACATGTGAATATATGACTGCCTGATCACATCTGATCTGATCTGTATTATTAAAGACTCGACAATGATTTCACTCACTCTTTGCACCACTCCCCTCGGGACGGAGGTTGAGGAGCATCAAATGTAGAACCACTAGGCTGAGGAACAGCTTCTACCCTGAGGCTGTCAGACTCATGAATAAATAAATAATAAGAATAAACACTGCAAAATGTCACATCATGCTGATACTGATCTGTTTCTTGTTGCTGCGTTCATCTGTGACTATCTGCGTTCATCTGTGACCATCTGCTCATGTTCGTGCTGCTGTTTATAATGATGTTTTTCTACTACATTAGGGCTTAGTGTATTACTAGCTGATGTCTCTCTTAGTTAATCCTAGATGTTATTATTGTTTTTCTCTTGCATTTGTTGTTGGATGTAACTGGGACCCTGTGTACATAATCTCGTTTTCAACACATGTACTACATGCGGTGCAAATGACAATAAATTCTCTCTGACTCTGACTCTGACTCTCTGATAATTACCAGTAGTGATTAGAACTCTCAATCAAGAACTTGAGTCCTCAGTTTGAATAATTTTTTGGTTCTTCTGTGCAAATGTAAATTGTTCTTAGCTTTGACTGGGAGTGTGGATGGTTGTTCTCTTTTGTCTGTCTCTGTGATGGACTGGAGACCTGTCCTGGGTGTCCCTGCCTTCACACAAAAGCAGCTGAGATTGGTTCCAGTCCTAAACAAGGGGGCATAATGGATTACTTATTAACTGATATTTAAACATAAAACACTATTTCTTTTATGTTAAACTCAATCTGTAACATTTGAAATTCATTGTATTTTATAAATATTTTATTAACTGTTTTGTAGAAATGAACACGTTTGTAACATTCATTCAAAATATGCCTTTTACTATTAACAAATCTGTAGCATTTTTTAAGAACCTATTAAGAATAAAATCTTCCAGTTGCAGATACAAAATATCAATAATGTAATATAATAAACAGTGACTTTTTTAATTAGTCACATAAGTATTGATCCTCAACATTTTTTATAATAATAATTTATTTATAAAGCCCTTTAAAACAACCACAGCTGCAACAAAGTGCTACACATATAAAATCATTTTAACTAATCATCACATCTTCTCTACTCTTTTTAAATTAATTATCTTTCACATATTTTATCATTACTTCTTTCAAGAGCTCCACACCTGAAAATATGATGAATGTGAATCCATCCTGCTCAAAGCTGCGCTGACATTCTTCTGTCTGTTGTGAGCCAGTTAGCATTGAAGCTAGCGTGTTAGCTGATGAAGTGTCGCTCCTCGTTGCATTTTGCTGTTGCTACAGCCACTAATGAGACACAGACACACTTGTCTTTCAACACTGTGAAAGACCTTTTCCTCCCAGTCACTGTCACCAATGTTTTAAGTAGCTACTTACTGGAAGTTAATAGTTTGTGCTGCAGCTCACTCCCACCCAGCGGCCCCGCGCCGGAGCCTGTGACTCCGGTGCTCTTGTTGTTCCTTGTACACAATGGACTAAACCATTTGCCAACAGAGAAGGGGGGGAGGCAAAATGTCCTTTTTTTTCCTTAGAATAATGACGGATTTCTCTCTTTTTTTGCCTTTTTATATTTATTCATTCAACCTTTATTTATACAGGCTAGCCTCATTGAGTCACGGGGACTCATTTACAAGAGGGACCTGTCTCACTCACACCAAACAACCATCCACTCTCTCTCACACGCCTAGGGTCAATTTAGAGTTACCAATCAGCCTAACATTATACTGTATTGTTTAAAGACACGGTTTCCTTTATTGAATTATTGGGGGGGACAGATCTATATTTCCCCAAGATTGGGGGGGTCCGGACCCCCCCGACCCCCCAGGATCTACGCCTATGGGGTTCCCACAATGCATATTTTTTTGGTAAAATTGATCCCTAATAATAATAAATCAAGTGCTATGTGTTGTCATCATTGTATGTTCCCATACAAAGACGAGATTGGCAGGTGGAGCAGTGGGCAGATATGTAGGCTCCTGGGGAGCAATTTGAGATTGGTGTCCTGCTCAGAGACACCACGAGATGTGCAATGACCTTCAGGTCCCGAGTCAGCATCCCTGGCCCTACACCATCTCGGCCCCACAAGGTAACTTGAAACAAAAGTGCACACACACACACACACGCACATATCTAATATGGTTAATATCTCCTCTTAGAAGATCTGCAAGCCTCTAATGAGCAGAGACTTTTTAAAGGAACAACACATTAGCTAGCATAAATCCACTTCCTGTTTGGGCTCGGTCGGGGCTCCTTATCAGAACCAGCGCCTGTCGGAGAAAACATTATTGAAAATAACAAACAGATGTCCCATCTTCATAACGGTTCAGATCTTTTTTTATTTTTTAAAGCACTTTGTTAAAAAAGCTCGAGCAGCTGAGATCCTGCACGTCACTGAGCTGCAACTCTGTGGGACAAGCTGGACACATTCATTTAAAAACAAACAAACAAACAAATGTGTATGTTGTGCACTGTGCCTGTTTGGTGTTCAAATTGTTAATTTATTCACAACGTGTCTTAATGATACCCTCAGTCTGATCACAAGTTATTCTCTCCATCTCCACTCAGTCAGTTTGCTTTAATTCGTCGTTGAGTTGAGAGCGTCAACACTGAGACAAGTTCTGGTATTTGGACTCCAAACTCCTATGACTCCTCAGAAAACGTTGAGTTGAATAAACGCACGACCTTGTGGGTCTTAGGCTGTGTGTTTCTGATTCGTGGACGATACAACAAACACCTCGATTCCCCGCCAACGATTTGATTCACTGAATGATTTGATTGTTCCAGAGCAGTCAGGAGACTTTATATACCGTACTTTCCGCCCTATAAGTCGCATCTATTATGCGTCACCGCTGACGCGTCGCGTATGTTACGCGTCAGCGGTGACAACCCGGAAATGGCCACAGGAGCGTGCACATTAGGACTTTAACAAGATTAACACTTAAAAACAATTGTTTGTTTGCTGAAAATTATAGCAAAGATGTGTCTGAACTGAACTTTTCCCTAATAAATGCACGTACCGGTCAAATCAGCTGAATAAAAATAAAAAAATTGTTTTGCTACGTCGATGCTGCGAAGCGTGCACACGCAGCGAGCGGATACGCTTCATTTCTTTAAAATTTAACAAGATATACACCTTATAATATATATATATGTTTGCTGACATTATAGTAAAAGCACTTTGAGATTTTCATTAATGAAAAGTGNAGTATATATACATATACATACATACATATATACATATATATACATATATATACATACATATATATATACAGGGGCGGAGTGGGACAACTTTTCAGCCCGGGAGTTTAATGGCCAAGAGTGGCCCATTTTTTCACATTTTAAAAATATTTGGCAAAAATGTAGCCTATAATATTTTTTTAATTGCAATACAATCAACAACTTTTTTTTGGTTATAATTTTTAGTTACATTTTGTTACAATTCAGCAAATCAGGTGGGAAAAAAACTAAATTAGTTGACTTAAAAAACAGAAAATGATAAGTCAATTCTTTGTTGCTCTTTCCATATCAGACTCAAAGATTACTGAAAAACTCAAAACGTAATTTTGTTGGCTTGAACGTTGGCCAGCTGTCATGAGAAGTTTGCACTAAATACAGTGACAAAAAGATAAACCATAAAACTATTTTACATTCAAAATATTAAATTTGAGGCCAGATAAAATGTCAATGAGACCAGATTTGGCCCATGGGCCTCGAGTTTGACATGTGATCAGCATCAGTAAGCACCTAAGAAGTGCACTAGTTTCTGCCACCATATTTGTTACTTTGTCATTGTCAATGGACATAAGAAGTTCTTTCTCTGTGGACATCAGCATAAATGCCTCCAAATGCTCCTGGTTAAGTGTGCTTCATAGTCTATTCTTGATGAACTTGAGAGTAGAGAAGCTTTCACATGCAACATGAGACAACAAATATTTGTATGCCAGCCCTATATAGGCATCTGTGAAAAGGTTATACTGTGTCAATATAAGGTAAACACAGATAACACAGTTTCTGCAAGAAGAACAAGCCCTGCTTTCAAGTTCAATCTCTGGTTCAACCCTGTTCCATCTCAGTACCATCTTGACAGTGGACTCTTCCAGAGGGGACTTTTTCAGCCTATCCCAAGACTGGACAGCTCTGTGTGTGTAAAGTACTCACTGTGGCTCTCTCATCAAATCTAAGCAGATTTTTGCTTGTTGCTTGAAGTGCTGAGCTCTTGAGTCCTTTAAGCCTCATCTCTGAAAAGTTTTTAGGGTCAAGACAAGCAAAATCAGAGACAAGTTTGGCATTGGTTGCAATATGTATGCATATGCATGAGTTTATTTTTATTTGTCTATTAAATGTGTTGCTTTAACATTTTTCTGTCTCCTGTTTTCACTTCACCTCATGCATTTCTGCCTCATTACGTAAATAAGGACTTGTGTGGAAAATTAAAAAAATAATTACATTTAATTACATAACACAAGTCATCTAAGAGTAAAAGTAAAAACAAAAAAATATATAGGCCTACCGGTATTTTAAGCACAGTAAAATGTAAAATTATGAATTAAAATATATAATTTGTTGGAACTAAGCTGGAAAAAAAACATGATGGTCAATTAATTTTTAAAACATGAGATAAAGTTCTAAAAAAGCCAAGTCTGGTCCTCTGGACATTCAAAAAACAAAACAAAGCAAAAAATGTCCAGAGGACCAGACTTAGCTTTTTTAGATTTTTCTACCTGGATTATTGAGCATGCATCAGGGTATGAGATAAAGTTATCTTTTAATTTAAATTGTCCTTTGACGTTTATTTATTTATTGGTCAATTTATATATTTCTGCTTTTATTTCTAATTAGGCTCAGGCTGTCAGTTTAGGTCCCACTTGACTTTCATGTTTAGTGACATAGTACAACGTTGTGACATTAGCTTAATTTATTATGCTAGTTTTTAATTTATATTACCTGTTGCTTCTTCTGTCTCTTTGAAAAAATGTCTGTAAGCTTTGCACATTTGGCAGCTTCCTCCGCCTTTCTTTTCTTCAACCTGATTTTTCAGCTCCACCTGCCTCTTCCTATCCATTTTTTTTAGCAGTTTGGACTCCGCGCTGCTCCATCAGCTGATGTTTTGGAAAATACGTGCTTCGGTCCTGGGTTGGACTCAACCAACGGTGAACTTTCAGGGGTGTTTTTTATCAAATGGTAGCTCCCAAGCTGCCAGCCCAGTGCGGCGCAGTCTCTTAAAGGGATCAGCGCTTTAAGAGGCTGCAGGCTGCAGTCTCTTAAAGCGATCAGCGCTCCCTCCCTTTAAGAGGCTGCAGCCTGCAGCCTAAAGTCAGGGACAAGTCAATTTTGAGCAGATTCATTCAACCGTCATCATTTTCCCCGTGCGCCTATCGGCCCATTCATGACGCGGCCCATCGGGAAAACTCCCGAATCTCCCGATGGCCACTCCGCCCTTGGCAAAAGTGTTTCTGAGCTTAACTTTTCCTTTAAAAATTAACGTAATGTTCAAATCAGCTGGATTTAAATTGTTTCGCTTTGACGGTCTTCCAAACGGTCGCGTGCGCTGCGAAAATAAATGATAAATAAATCAAATTTTCGCTCAAACAGCTCCTAAAGATAACTTGTTGTAAATGTCCATCCAGTGAGTACTTTCTGTAAGTTTCATCAAAATCTGTTGTGTGGTTCTTGAGCTAAGTAAAACACTGAGGTAACATTAGTTCAGACCTCCAGAGAGCAGGAGGCCGTGCCGCGACAGAGTGTGTCCGACCAGAGGAGGCTTCTGTCGGACACATGAGCTGGGAACAGTCGGTGGACCCTAGCGGCCGAAAATGGTACTGCTCCATTTTTTTTTCGTCAGAATGAATGGAAACTGTTATATCTCAGCCAAAAATTGGTCTAATAATTTGGGGAAAAAATCCCTAAATATGTTGCTTCGCCGTATAAGTCGCAGGACATGAAAATTAGTTTAAAAAACGGCGACTTATAGGCCAGAAAATACGGTATTTAGGGTGAAATCTGCTGTTTGTTTGTCTTCAAACTCCACAGTGCAGTTCAAACTCTGCAGACATGAAGGTTTGTTTTTATTGGTTATTATGAAACTGTTTGAAAACAGCATCATTTCCCAGAAATAAAATTGTGAGCATGTCACAAACTCATTTGCAAAAGTAAATAAATACTTTGATCCAAAGCTCAGAAGACATGACGATGACAACATGAAAAGAGGAAGGTCAGCAGAGTTCAGATGAAAGGATGCAAAAGGACGGGCTGGGCGGGCTGAGGACACAGGAGGAGAACCTCGGCCCGGTCCGGCCTGCAGGGAGGACACTCAGATGATGGAAGTCTCTCTGGACTAAAGCAGACTGGAGCCAGCTGCAGCTCTGATAGGAATCTTAAACAAACTGCCCTAATGGAAAGGTTCGGCTGATAAACAGCCAGAGTGTGAGGCTAATCAGTGCAGCTAGAGTTCAGCTTCTGAACACTCCGTGTGAAGGGAAAGTCCTAAATATTGTTTGTGACTTTCACAGATCTTCTCCTGAAGCAGACCAGCTGTTGAACTTTTACTGATCTTATGACAGCCGTCACTTTTAAAAGTAAGAGCTTTAAAATTGATTTTTTTGTTAAAAGCAACAGTTGCTTCTTGACACATTATTGGACTTCAGCTAAAATCAGCTAGATCAGCTGAAAGCTAACATCTTAATACGTGGCAGGAACATAAAGCGTCTCATTAAAATCTCAGTTTGACTTCAAGGATTCAAGTCAGGAGAAACAAAGTTCCCATTCAGTCCATTCTGGGGTTTTAGAACATTATGAACCTGATCCGGTCTTAATTAGGTTCTAAAATTATTCTGATCCAACCTGAAGTAAACGAAAACAGCAGAGTCCACTGAGTCGTTTAATAAACAGCAACAAGTTCTGTTCCAGTCCTGCTGCTTCCACTGGACCTCAGAGGTCCAGGATCTGGAGCTGCTGATGAACTGATCAGGGGGACCGCCTCTGATCTGGACCATCTGAGACAGATGTGTGTCAACACAACACCAAGATGGAAAGGCATCAGCAATGACCTCACAGAAGCAGCTGTTGCTGCTCCTTAACTTGAAAAAGGTCAAAGGTCATTTAGAGTTCATTGTTCAACAGAGAGGAAGATGATTCGCCCTGAAGGTCAGACTGTGCAGTGACTCTACAGACCTCAGTCTGCAGGTCAAAGGTCGTGGCCACTTCTCTCTAACAACATGGCAGCTCAACTTCGGTTTGGAAAGTTTTATCTGAAAGGTACACAATACTTCTGGACCAGAACAAGACCATAGGACAGATGTTTACCCAGAATGCACTGCAGCACACAGCTCCTTCCAGCTGTCAGCACGGTCGTTCGTACAGCAGAACATGTCAGAAAAAAACAAAACCAAGGTGTTGCAACAAGTCCAGAACCTGAAACTGACTGAAACACTGCGGTGGACCTTCAGAGAGCTGAGCAGAACTCTCAGTGATGGAAAGAGGAGTGGACCAGAACTCATCCAGAACCATGAGAGAGACTGTTGACGTCCTGCACACTGAGGGTTCTGCAGCTGGAGGAGGTTCTGTTGGATTCTGGGTAATAAATACTGACTCAGTGTTGACTTCAGGACAGATTTGGATCATTTCAGAACCTGATGAAGACCAGGTCGGGTCACGATGTACAACCTGAGGGTGGACAGAGGACCTCTGAGTGTGGAGGTCAGCCTCTTCAGCTACAAGTCCACTTCCTGTCTTGGTCCAGTGTTCAGTGGATCACAGATCACTGCAGAACCTTAACGATGTCATCAGTCAAGTCTGAGTGGAAACATCAGAACGTGTGTGTGTGTGTGTGCGCGCGCGTGCGTGTGTG
>JBBPBX010028541.1:14172-19172 GCA_038048925.1 Garcialebias charrua
CTCTCTCACACACACACACACACACACACACGTCTCAGCATGCTTCAGCATGAACAAGCCCGTTCAGGGTTTGTGTATCCACAGTGAGGGTATGAAACTCATCTCGGAGCATCAGTGGGAGAAATCAACGTCAGCGAGAGTTCATGTTTAGGTTCTTCAGGATGCTCGTGCCAAAACAGTAGTTCTGGTTCTGAAGGCCTGCCTGGACCCATGCCGCCATAATAACTTGATAAAGGGCCAACTTTCAATGGTTTTTACTTTCAGAGGGCGGAGGATGAGGAGTCACAGCGTCCAGGAAAAGAGACGCTCTCTGAACGTCAAGAATTCAAAGCCAGTTCACGTCACGGTGGATCGGGAGACATTTCTCTGTCAGAGCTGCAGCCGTTTGGAGAAATAAACTGTAAACCTGACTCAACTGAGGAGCCAGTGGCTGGTCAGGTTGGCTCAGAGAGTCTGAGTCAGAGCCAGAATTTATTTCATCATTCCACCACATGTGGTGCATGTGGTGGAATGAAATTGTGTACACAGGGTCCCAATTACATCCAACAAAAGTATAAAATGTAAAAGAAGAACAGTAATAACATCTAAGATATGAACTAAGAAAAACGTTAACTAAAAATATGCTAAGCACTATAGTATAAAAACAACACGCCGAACAGCAGCACGAACATGAGTCTGTGTGAGCAGATGAGCACGAATGAACACAGCAACATGAAACAGATCAGCAGCAACATGAAACAGATCAGCAGCAACATGAAACAGATCAGCAGCAACATGAAACAGATCAGCTGCAACATGATGAGATTTTATTTATTTTTTTAGATTCATGAGTCTAACAGCCTCAGGGTAGAAGCTGTTCCTCAGTCTAGTGGTTCTACACTTAATGCTCCTCAACCTCCTGTCTGAGGGGAGGGCAAAGAGTGTGTGTGCTGGGTGAGTGGGTCCTTCATGATGCAGGTGGCCCTCTTCCTGCATCTGGAGGTGTAAATGTCTGTGATGGTGGGGAGACTGACTCCAACAGACTTCTGTGCAGCCTTCACCACTCTCTGCAGAGCTTTTCTTTCTGCAGCTGTGCAGCCTCCATGCCACACGTTGATGCTGGAGCACAGGATGCTCTCCACTGCACACCTGTAGAAGGAGGTGAGGACTGGGCTGCTCAGACCAGCTCGTCTCAGCCGTCTGAGGAAGTAGAGTCTCTGATGACCTTTCTTGATCAGGCTGGTGGTGTTGTTGCTCCAGCTGAGGTTATCGTTCAGGTGTGCACCCAAGTACTTGTAGCTGGAGACCACTTCCACTGCAGATCCTCTTATGTTCAGTGGGGGGGGGGGGGTCCATCTGAAGTCCACGACAATCTCCTCCGTCTTCTTCACATTGATGTGAAAGTTGTTTTTCATGCACCAGCTCTCCAGGTGTTCCACCTCCTGCCTGTAGCTGGACTCATCATTGTTTGTGATGCATCCCACCACAGCTGTATCATCTGCAAACTTTACAATGTGACAGCCTAGATGGGTAGCTGCACAGTCATACATGAGCAGAGTGAACAGGAGAGGGCTCAGCACACAGCCCTGAGGAGAGCCAGTGCTGAGGGTTATGGTAGAGGAGGAGAAGTTGTGGATCTTCACAGACTGCGGTCTGTTTGTTAAGAAGGCTCAAGGACCAAAGTGGATTCCTCGCATCTTAAACCAACCAAAGATTAAAAGTCTCTTCTGTTTAGTCGTGATGTTAAAGGCCGAGATACAGTGGAGCAGACTCCGTATACGCGCGTGGAGCGGCTGCTTTACTTCAGCTCACGTTCTCCTTGTTGTAATATGAGCTGCTGCACACGAAGGGGACTCAACTGAGCTCGCTGATTGGTCACTTGCTGACACGCCTACTGAATTGATTGACAGCGCTCAGTCAGCTGAATGTGAAACCTAGTTGAAAGTGAAACCTTTAACATGAGCAGCTCGCTGGACTTCTGCGGTGTTCTGATGCGGTGTTTCTACTATATATGTTATAAAAAGTTCTCTCAGAAATAAAAATAATAACAGGGAGCGCTTTTCCTGCAGCACACAGCCCACCAGGGAATATTAAAACATCGCGCACCCAGGTAGGACCTGAATTCATTCATTTCAATCATCGAGTGAACGGAGGAAGAAGCGGTTACTTGACTTTAGGCAAAAAAACAAAAGAAAAGGCCCGATCAGCGATAAAGAAGGGGAATTTATTTCATTTGTGTAACATACAAAACAGTCCGGCGCCGGGAAGTTTATGGTCAGACACCGCGTATCGCGCACGCGGATCGCGTATGCGTAGTAAAAAAATACTTTTGCGCGTACATGCCCTGAGGGGCTACGCGGGGCTACGCTTTTGCCTTGGCGTACGTACGCTGCGTATAGGCGTACCGTGAGGACGCGCGAGTGTATCTCGGCCTTTAGAGGGCCCAGAATGCAGCAGTGCAACAAGTTTTATTCTTGTGTTTTTCCCGTGTCATCACTATCCCTCAGTCGGTTGCTGCTCATCTGTTCCGGCCCCGCCCACTCTCACCTGTTCCACGCGTCATGTAGCCCAGATGTCTCCACTCAGTTCGTCATCCTCTGTCCACACAGACTCCTCTGTCCTCTTCAGTGTGGCATTGTGCTTCATGCCTGTTGTGAGTGTCCTCGAGTTGCTTTGACGTTTTACTCAAGCTCCTCGTGTCATGTCCAGCTGTCCTCAAACCGTGACAAACTGCCATTAAACCACCACAGGATATTTGTGAGAGTTCCTGATATATATGTTGACCCCAAAACGACCCGTTTGTGACATGTGCACAAAAATGTTCCGTTTGTGACCTAAGGTACAGCTTTCGTCATATGTGGAGGGCCTTAGGCCCTTCTTTAACCAGACCACACAGATAAGTTTGTAAAAAATCAACAGAGGCACTGCTGCAAGTTAGATACAGTTTATTAAAAATATAGTCACAATTTAGACCATTGTTTAAAAAATGACCACACTAGAAGTGGGAGACTTCTGAGAATCTTAACACACACACACACAAAAAAGTTAAAACCCTTCCAAAACTAAAAGTAAAGTAAATCAAAACTGAAACAGTAGCAGGCCAGCCTACAGACAAAAAAGATCAGGTTAAACAAACACATTAACCAGCCCGACAATCATAAGAAACGGCCCTTACCTTCTCTAAAGTGAGACCAGTAAACTGCGCTCTGTACGCCCCTCTCTAGCAGTATGTCACCTAATAATAATAATAATAATGAATTCCATTTACAGTATAATGCACTTTTCATTAATAAAAATCTCAAAGTGCTACCTACAACAATCAGCAGATGAATCAGATGTAAATTCTAAATCCACCTCACAATCAATGTCAAACATACCTCTGCACGAGTCATCAGCATCAGCCTGGAATCTGATCTCTTTGATCTATCTACTTATAAATGTACAGTAAATGCTGATTACCTGTCTCCCTAACAGTGTTTTTCAACCACTGTTCCGTGGCACACTATCGTCAGGTGTGCCGTGGAAATTATCCAATTTCACTTAACTGGTCTAAAAAGATTTTTTGAATACAAATTAATTATCTGCGTTCGGCCATACGCCGCTCTACGCCGTTCGTATGCAGAGGCACACGCATAGCCCCGCAGGGCATGTACGCGCAAAGCTCAATTTTTTACAAGCGCGTTGTCGCTAGGGGTTGAACGAGTACATAATTTTTAACCTCGACATTAACATAAAAAAACTCGAACGACGCTCGAGTAGCCGATGACGTCACAGTGTCTTATGATGAAAAATAAATAAATAAATATAAATGCATAAAAAACGTCTTTACAAAAAGAAAAAAAAGACCAACAAAACATTGGGAGCATTTATTATGCTCCTATCATTTATCATACTGCAGATAAGTCACAGGAAAAACAAAACTATTAGTTATTATTATTAATTTTAAAAGTGAAAGTAAGGGGCTGAAAACCGAAACTTAAAAAACAAATGGGGCCACAGCCACACCGTATCACCGGCTGCAGTGCTGTGCAATTTAGGTTTACTTTTAGAGATTGTGTTTATAGATTTTTAATAGCTCTAGAGAGATGAATATTTGTTTATTTTTCTTTGTGAAACGAGAGAGATGAAGCCGTTTCGGCCGTGTTATATATGGGACCTGCATTGCAACACTGCCCTCTGCTGTCACAATCTACTACGGTGTTCATAGCAATTTATAAAATTATAAACTGTTTTACCTTTTTGACAAGACTGGACCAGCTCCATACATCCGTGCGCACAAAGGAATCCATTTTGTAGCGTCTACTAAAAGCTAAAAGCTACCCAGCGCTCTGTTTTTATCACGTGATGTGACGTACAGACCTTACTGCAACGTGATGACGTCACTACGGGTACCCGAGTTGGACAAAAAAGCCTCGATAGAAGTCAAAGCACTCGATCTGTCGAAAACTCGGTTAATCTGTTAAAGCACTAGTTGTCGCACAATAAACTGCACGGCGCCGGAGTGTTTTGTATGCGACACAAATGTATTAAATTCCCCTTCTTCATCCCTGATCTGGCCTTTTCTTTTGTTTTTTTGCCAAAAGTCAAGTGATCGCTTCCTCCTCCGCTGACTCCATGACTGAAATGATGAGGAAATGAATGAATTTGTCATGAGTGAATTAAACTCGGGTCCAACGTGGCTGCGTGAGGTTCTGCAGATTTCCTGTCTGATGTGTGGGTTGCAGGACCAGTGCTCCCTGTTTTAGTTTATTTTTTAGAACTGTTTATTAACATATAAACACAGAACACCGCTGCGGTAGAAGCTGCCAGCTCTCGCCTTTTTTTTCCACCCGACCTGTCAATCAATGCAGTAGGCATGTCAGCAAATGAGACAGTACAGTGAGAGTTACATTTACTTTGGATTTACTTTTTCCGGGGACGCAACGACACCGACTCTGTTGTGCTTGGTATGCGGTGAGAAGCTGTTTATTTCATTCCGATTCAAGACACTTTGATAAGAATGACTATATATTTAATATAGG
>JBBPBX010028541.1:24172-30899 GCA_038048925.1 Garcialebias charrua
TTTGCTATTTTGGGATGTAACTGGGATCCTGTGTACCAGTACATACTTTTGTTCCTTCTATACCACATGTGATGCGAATGACTATAAAGAAACTTGAACTTGGAACTAGTTTCCTGTTTCTTGATTTGAACTAGTATGCTTGTTACTCTCCACAACTTTTTAATGATCTCGTTTCTGTACAGTTAGAATGAAAACAGTATTTGTTAATAACTAAATTAGTTGTTTATTTTTCAGGAGGCGTAAATGAAAACTTCAATGACTCTGCTGCTCTTGAATCAACCTTCCTCAGCAGATAAGCAGATTCATCCTAGGTTTGATCTTGGCACCCAAAAAGATAGATCAATATCAGGCAACCACCAGAGGGGATTAACACATTGCTGCATGGTAAATTAGTAAAGATCAATGCAAAATCAGTCCATAATGAGCTCTCTCCAAACTTTTCCCACTGCATTTTACCCTTCCCTGTTTTTCTGTCTCCTTCAAATCATATGCTAGGGTTCATAAAATATTTAGTATTGTGACTTATTGATCATGGATGCTAAAAGAAACCAGAGCACATAATATCACTTAGTGGTCAACGATTCTAAAATGTGCCTATGCTTTTCTGTTGGAAGCCATTGAAAGTACAGAATGAGTAAAAATGTGAGATGCTAAATAATCAATCAATCAATCAAACAAACTTTATTTATAGAGCCCTTTTCAGCAGCCAGAAGGTGCACAAAGTGCTGAACAATACAGAAGTAAAACAAACAATTAAAATAAAATAAAACAGTCAGTTAAAAATTAAAAACAATTAAGACATAACAAGAATGACAAAGAAATACTAGGTATTAAAAGCCTGCCTGAATAAAAAGATTTTAAGATTAGATTAAAAAAACTCCATATCAGTGATGGAGCAGGAACACTGCATCACTGGCCAAGAAGGCTCACCATTCATTCATTTATTCATTCAACCTTTATTTATACAGGCTAGCCTCGTTGAGTCACGGGGACTCATTTACAAGAGGGACCTGTCTCACTCACACCAAACAACCATCCACTCTCACACTCACACCTAGGGTCAATTTAGAGTCACCAATCAGCCTAACAAGCATGTTTTTTGGTCTGTGGGAGGAAACCGGAGTACCCGGAGGAAACCCACGCATGCACGGGGAGAACATGCAAACTCCACCCAGAAAGGCCCCGGACCGGGATTTGAACCGGCAACCTTCTCGCTGAGAGGCAGCAGCTCTACCAGTTGTGCCACCGTGCTGCCCACCAGCGCCTCTACTTTCTCCGCAAGCTGAAAAGAGCTGGAGCTCCAACCCCCATCATGTGCACCTTCTACAGGGGTGCCATAGAAAGTGTCCTGACCAGCTGCATCACGGTGTGGTTTGGTGCATGTACTGCATCCTGCCGCAAGAGCCTCCAGCGCATCGTGAGAGCAGCTGAGAAGATTGTCGGCACCTCCTTCCCCTCACTACAGGACTTACACAGCAACCGCCTCACTCGGAAAGCCCTCTGCATGGCAGGTGATCCCACACACCCACTACACAGCTGCTTCAGCCTGCTGCCATCAGGGAGGAGACTGAGGAGTCTCCAGGCTCGAACCAGCAGACTGAGTGACAGCTCTGTTCATCAGGCAGTCAGGATGCTTAACTCTCTACCTGCTCTGCCCTCCCTCCCACTTGTACTGCCTTAACACTAAAAACTTTCACACATTACCACACAACACAAAGATTTTAACACTGGACTCTGTGTCATCAAAACGGGTTATTCACTCAACACACGGTCATGTGCTCATTCAGTTTGCACTACTTCTTATATTTGCACTAATGTTTGTATTACATTACTGCCTATAGTCATACTACTGTTTACATTTACGGTTTACATTTATTACTACTGTTTTCATTCAATACTACTGTTTACATTTATTACTACAGTTTACATTTACACTACTTGTTATATCTACACTACTGCTGATATATATATTCTTTTTACTAGCCTTATTGCATATGCCACTTTACCTCTATACCAATATCAACTACCTCATACATATACTGTGTACATTAACTTCATATGCTGCTTTGTCACTCTTTTACAAATGTCAATGTCAGAACCTTCATTTTATTTTATAGATATACTTTTTATACTTTTATACTACTATGCAAAAACTCAGGACAGTATTACACTTCTATTATTTCATTTTATGCTTATGTTTATTAAATGTTTTAGTGTTTTAGTGTTTAAAACTGTTGCACCGAGGGACTGAGAGAAATGCAATTTCAATCCTGTGTATGTCCTGTACATATTGCAGTTTTGACAATAAAGTTGACTTTGACTTTTGACTAGAAAGACTGACAAGATTTTTTTTTTTTTAATTATTTTACTACAGATACATTTACAATCATAAGAATGTGAACAAAAAGAACAAGGGACAAGATTACAAGAACAAGGAACACAGAGAAAAACAAAAATAACTATGCCAGGGGGTGCCAGGTTTCTACAATGAGTACATAAAAAATAAAATTATACATTAAATATACTCAAGGAGCTACAACATTCAAACGTGTTTATAGCTTTCTTGTTGTTACTCTTAGAAATGGTGCATAAATATAATTATATTTCTTTAATTAAGCCTGGAAAAAAAGGTGAAGATGATGAAAATTTACATTTGTGAATATGGTATTTGCCAAATATTATAATTAAATTAATTGCCAGTTTTTTTTTAACATTAATATTCTTTTCGTGAAAGCCAAAAATAATGTGTTCATATCTTAATGAAAATGTCATGACTGAGTTTTTGAGTTTCACTAATAAACCGAACACTGGAAAAGTTTTAACAATTTTATTGAGAAACAGGAAGCTGGAATGGGTCCTGATCGTCACCGGTAACTTGAGTTCTGCACAAGAGATTATAATATTAGTGACAGGATTTGAACAGGTAGATGTTTTTATCTTTAATAAAAACACTAACCTTTTTAGGCTGTTTTTGATCGGAAGGGAATTCCTTGATGACTATAGGCCGGTTTTGAATCAATATTACTGATGATAAAATTATTACAATGCTTCCAAAATGTCTTAATGATACAACAATTCCAGAATAAATGACTGATTGTTTCGGGGTGCTCTTTGCAAAATTTACAGTTGGGGTCAATTGTTTTGATATATTTCTTCATGAATTGATTAGTAGGATATATTCTGTGTAACAGTTTAAAGGAGACATCTTTCATTTTGTTGTTTATCATCAGTTTCTGATGAAATGTCCACACATTTTTCCATTGTGAGTCAGGGACAAAGTTTCTCCAGTAGAAGACAGATGAGGGGATAGAAATAATATCCTGCTGGAACAGGGCACGGATAATTCTGTTGTTCCTACATGTTGAAGAAAAGCAAGCTTTACCAACAGTGGTGTCAGTTACATTCAACAAGGATTTCTTTTCATCAAATACATTGTTTCTAAAGAGTTCGCAAATTTCATTAGTAACAGCATCAAACACAATATCATACTCTTTAGTAGTGACAGCAAGGTTGAACTTCATGTTGAATTCATTATAACTGAGTAAACATCCATTTTTCTTAAGACTGACAAGATTTCAGTTTCCGGTCAAATTTATATCCCACCAGTAGAGGGCGCCAAAGCCCAATCATTACAGGACATAACTTTTCATTCATTCAACCTTTATTTATACAGGCTAGCCTCGTTGAGTCACGGGGACTCATTCACAAGAGGGACCTGTCTCGTTAACGTTCTTTGATTTTAGCAGGAATTTCATTACAATAATCTTAAGAATTTCTTATACCCGGCCGTTACACATATACAGTGAATTAAAATAACAACCTGTTGACTAAGTAGGTTTGCGCAGCAGAAACTCAGCACTCACCGCCGCCATATTGGAAAGAGCTTCAGATAAAAATAAATTTTTTTAAAAAAAAAACTCAAAATATCAATGCTGTGTCACTCAGAAACACTTACACTAACGTTACTTTCATTTCAAGTCATCGAGCTGGAGCTAAACACATCAAGTCTTAAAAAAACAACAACAACTCTCGTAAAGGCTGATTGGTGACTCTAAATTGACCCTAGGTGTGAGTGTGAGAGTGGTGGATGGTTGTTTGGTGTGAGTGAGACACATAGGCGTAATTTACACGGGGGTTGTGGGGGTTTTGACCCCCACAATAATTTGATCCGGTCATTTCAACCCCCCCAATAAAATGACATCATTTCGTCATTATACATATCTTACATCAATAATTGATTTTCTTTATTCATTCAAATTTTTTAGTAAAATTGCTGCATGTTTTTAACAAACTCCCTGAGGACTGACCCCCTCCCCTGCAAATAATTTGGTATCACCCATCTCACCGGCTACAGGAAGTCACGTGAGTCACGGAGCTGCTCATGAAGTTGCCCAGAAGTTTCTACATGCATGTGTCCGAAAAAGGCCTCCTTTGGTCTGACTGACTCTGTCGCTGCCTGCCCCTTGCTATGGATGTAGCTGCTATTAGCTGTGAGGTTCGCTGTTTTTGTTTGCAAGATACCACTCATAAACCACACCGCGGATTTTTAAATCCAGCTGATTTCACATTTGGTTCAGCTCAGGAGCCCGTCTGCTGTAGTGAGGTAAGAAATATATTTTTTAAGCGTTTATTTAACTAAATTTAAAGAAACAAAGCTCCGGTTTGACCCGCCTGGCGCCTGCATAAAAATCAGCGAACTTTTTTTTTTAATCCAGCTGATTTGAACATTTCGTCAAACTCAGGAGTATGTCTACTATCACCCATAAGTCAGCGAAGAAATACTGTATATTTTTAAGCGTTTATTTAGCTAAATTTAAAGAAAGAAAGCGTCCGGTTTGACCCGCCTGGCGCCTGCATAAAAATCAGCGAACTTTTTTTTTTTTAAATCCAGCCGATTTGAACATTTCGTTAAACTCAAGAACACGTCTTCTATAAAGTCAGCTTAGTAATATATTTTTTCTCGCAAAGAAATAATTGTTTTTACCGTGTTTCTTTGTGAAGTTCTTCGTACTAGCTGGGTCCTGTCGCCGCCATCTTGATCAGGACAAAGCTGACGCGTCGCGTGGAGATGACGCGTATACAGCAAGAGAAATTGAATATGATGTCCCATTAAGTAAAGCAGAAATAAAAATAATTGTTAAAGATAAAATAAATGATATGTGGCAGGAGAGGTGGGATTTAGAGGAAAGAGGAAGACATTTACATAACATACAGAAGGAGGTACTCCTAAGTGACGATAGTAGTTTAATGACTAGGAGAGAGGAAGTATGGATTAACAGGTTGAGGATTGGGCACACTACATTAAATAGTGGTCTAAAGATAATAGGAAAACATCCATCAGGTGACTGCTCTAATTGTGGGGTACTGGAAGGAGTGGAACATGTGTTGATTTATTGTAAGAAATATAATAAAGAGAGGAAGGCACTGGAAAGGGTAATGGGGAGTTCGGTGACAATGGTTACTTTATTGAAGAAAAATCAGTCACAGGTTATAACTAAAGCACTTGTTAAATATTTGAAAGTTACAAAATTAGCTGAAAGGATTTAATTTTATTTTTATTAATTAATTAATTTATTTATTTTTTGTTGAAAGTAGACTCTTGAATTACATCTCCGTCCGGTTGATGGCGGTAATACACTGAGTTTGTAAACTGCCAGTAAACACCATCGAAGAAGAAGAAGAAGAAGAGATGACGCGTATTAAACACTGAAGCGTATAGTGTACAATTTTTTCGTGTTTATTGTTAATCACAACCCCCCCAATGTTAGACCTAAAGTTACGCCCCTGGTGAGACAGGTGGTCCCTCTTGTAAATGAGTCCCCGTGACTCAAGGAGGCTAGCCTGTATAAATAAAGGTTGAATGAATGAATGAATAAAACAATGAAGGAGAAAGTGCCGCAGTTAGTTCTTCCTGGTCCCCGTGGGAAAGTCCGCTGTAAACTTTCCCCAAAACCACATCAACAGTGATCAGAAAAAAAAAACCACTTAAATTAAAACTGTTCAGAATTCTCTATCTGATATTCTCTATCTGATAATTTGATTAAACCACAAAAAAAGGCGTCAAAAACCTCCGGTGTTTAGCTGCACTCCGCACCGGTCAACGAACAGGAAAAAATAAAGTGCGCATGCGCCAAGTCTCAAAGCGACGCACCGTGTTTAAAACTTTTTACACCTTGTTTCCAAGTATTTGAACCTCATAATGATTTATAATTATACAGTGTGATAAGTGTGGTCGGTACTTTGTTATAAATAGGAGAAAAAAAGTCAGCCCAGATGTATTTTACCCAACAGTTCCGGTTTTGATTGAGTTTTCCTAATTTGTCCTTTCCGGGGGACAGGTCCAAAAAAAAAAAAAATAAAATACAACAACAATAAATAAGGCAGTTGGACAAAGAATCTGACAGAACGCACAAAGATTGTCGAGAGGAATCAGCTCAGGGTGAAGAATGAAGATGATCCGACAACATTTATGTACTCCGGGTAAGTTTAGCTGCTTTAAACTTTCACGCATTTATTCTTAATGTTAATTCAAGACGTTCTGTAGTTTGTTTTTAACATCCTTCTCTTGAAAATGAGTCCTCGTGACTCCACGAGACTATACCTAAAAATAAAGGTTAAATAATAAAAAATATTTCTGAGCTCACACTGCAGGTGGTCGTAAGCATCATCTTGTTTTATTTTTTATTTAAAGTAATTGTTTTTTTTTTTAAGTCAATCACATGCACAT
>JBBPBX010028542.1:21314-36492 GCA_038048925.1 Garcialebias charrua
TATATATAGTTATATATATATATATAAAATATAAAATGAAAGGTAGCAGATGAAGAAAAAATCTTATTAAATCTGCTCCTTATTATCTAATAAACAATTCAAACAACCATATTCTATAAATAACAAAACAAAATGAACAACTCACTCAAATTTTCAATTCTCATACATTTATCATTAAAATACATTCATTTATATTTCTTTAACAATTCAATTTTGACCAGTCTCTTGAATACAAACATTGATTTGGCTTCATTAACATCTGTCTCCAAGTCATTCCACAATCCAACTCCCTGAATTAAGGTTGACCTTCATATCGGGTGGCTAAAATGTCCTTAAATGAACCACTTTTCAGCTAAAGTTGTTCGAGGGTGCCAGCTGAAGTGGCTGAAATTGTTCTGGGAAGAAACGTTCTGGACGGACACGTCCAACAGTTTTGTGTATTTGTACACACTGTGTACACACTGTCACCCAGATTTGAGTCAACTATGCAGATAAAAGTACTGTATAATACTTGAAGGAGTGCGTACCTGCATTTCTGAATCTTATGTCAATATAAAACTTCTCTACAAGGTTTGATATAAGACAGGATAAACTTTTTTGTTGTTATTGTTTTTGTTTATTTTTTGTTAAAGATGGACCTGGTTGGACGAAGGAGTAGAAATCTCAGTTAAAATGTTCTTCAGCATGAACAAATGTTAATTTACAGCCTTGTGACAAACGTCCCCCCCCCCCTTATTCATTCATCCTTTATTTAGGCAGGTTAATCTCATTGATCCTCGAGGACTCATTTACAAGAGAGACCTGTCTACAAACTAAAGAATGATGAACAGCAAAAGTAGATTTTCCTTGGACAATCAACAATAGACAAACATAGAGACATGATCTGTTTCTGAAAAAGAAACCCAGTTTAAGAAAGTTCATTCTCAATCAGTTCATCTGGACAGTTTCTTTTTAGTAGAAACGTTTCACCCTCACTCCAGAGGGCTTCGTCAGTCAGAGTAGTCCCAAGCACACTGAAGTTACCCCACCAAGTAAACAACTTAAGTGGACCAACCAGTTTGCTGTAGCCAAGATGGTTTCTGGGGGCTGTCCTGTCCCTCGTCGACTCCTCCCAGGCAGGCAGCCATGTCCAAAGTGGTTCAAGACAAGAAATTTCATTCTCAATAGTCCAGGTATCAAATCCGCTCATTCTCAATCAGTTAAACCCAGTTTAACTTTCAGTTTCTTTACTAGGTTTTCTACATGGAGTTTAAAAGAGAGATACAAATCGACCAGGATACCCATGTCCCTAATGTCTCGGTTTGTTAACATTTAGAACATCCCGTTGTTGCACGCAGGTTATTCTTGTTTTACTCTTCAGCTCTTCTGTTTAATGAGGCTAAATCTGAATCAAAGTAACGAGGGCTCCATCAAACCGTCAGGAGAGGAGCCGTGTGCCAGAACCCAGACCGGTACTCCTCGTCTCGTTCAGACTGGCGTTCTTTATGTACGGTATTATTATTATTCGGGCTCATCAGAACTTGGTAAAACCACTTTAAAGTTAAATTTATCTAGTTTGGATGAAGACGCATTTGAAATTCTGTGTTTTCCTTCACCTCCTCAATTTAAAGTTTTAGAACAATCCAGTTAAAATATGATGAAGCTGATGTTTTATTAGTCATTGTCTAAAGAGTATTTATACATCCAACCATCCATCCAACTATCCATTTATTCAATCATCCAACCATCCATCCAACCATCCATTCATCCACCCATCCATTATCTATCCATCCAACCAACCATCCATTCATCTATGCATCCATCCATCCAACTATCCATACAACCATCCATTCATTCAACCATCCATCCAATCATCCATCTAACCAACCAACTATCCATCCATTCATCCAACTATTCATCCATTCATCCAATAATCCATCCATTCATACATCCATCATCTAACCATCCATCCACTAGGGGTGGGCGATATGGCTCAAAAATTATATTGTGATATTTCAGAGCATTATCACGATAACGATAAATTTCGTGATATAACCAAAAAAAAAAAAACAGAAATCAAATTTATTTATTTGACAAAATTAACTTAACATGTTGCTTTGCAGTATTATATAAAATTTTAAAAAACAAGGGGTAATTTTACTGAAATTACTTTATTTAGTAAAGTATTCAGTCTCCAAGTATAAAAATAAAAATTATCTGTTATTTAGATTGAAAAAGTCTGCACAAAATATAGATCAACAAAATCCACCACAAAAACTAAAGTGCAGGTGCAGTTTCCTAAAACAACTAAATCAAATGAAGCTTAAGATCTGTTGAGCATAAATGTAACGTACAACAAAATATATGTTGCCTTTAAATGAGCTGTAACTTCCAGAACTTGTAACAAGGTGATCAGCTGACCCTGAAGCTTGTTGGTGTTTCAGCTTCATCTATTCATGCAGGAATGATTCATTTATCTGACTGATCTGTCTCTGATCACCTGCCTTTTGGTCCATGGACGACTATGGAACTCGAGACAATTGAGCCGCGCGTGTTTGTACCGACAGTTTAGAGCGAGGGGAGACGCAGCACCGGCTGCTCAGAGCGGGGAGGGGGAGACAGTTGAGCTGTCTGTACCTGCAGTTTAGTGCTGAATGGAGAGGAGCTGAGACGCGCGTTGTTTGTTTTTAGCTTTTTAGCTAGCGTTACACCAGTACAGACTGGTGGAGGCGGGGTGCACAGTTAGGTTTGGTCGTTTGAAGTGCTCGGTTGTTTACGGGGGCGGGGCGCTCCGACGTATTACATCATGAAATTAGCATATCATGATATAACTTTTTTGCCCGGGCAAGCTTTTTTTACCAGTATTACCGGGAACGATATGATATGACCCAGCCCTACCATCCACCCATCCATCCAACAACCATCTATTCATCCATGCATTCATCTATCCAGCCACCCATCCAAGTGTCCATCCATTCATCCAACATTCATTCATTCAACCATCCATCATCCATCCAACCAACCAACCATCCATCCAACTATTCATCCATCTAACCATCCAACTATCCATCCATTCATCCAAACATCCATTATCCATCCATCCATCCACCCATCCAACTGTCCATCCATACATCCATCCCTTCATCAAACCATCCATCCAACCACCCATCCAGCTATCCATTCATCATCTATCCAGCCACCATCCATCCATTCATCCATCTATCCATCCATCCAAACACCCATTCATCCTTCCTTCCATCCTCCATCCATCCTTTCCTCCCTTACTCCCTTCCTTCCAGCCTTCCTCCCAGCCTTCCTCCCTTCCTTCTTTCCCTTCCTTCCCTCCCCTCTTGTTCCTGTCAGATCCCGGCAGCAGCAGTTTGAACAGGGAGGTCCATCCATCCTTTTCTTCAGGCATCTCTTCCAGCTCTTCTGTTAGGACTCCATGGTGTCCTGGGTCTACCTTGGGGTCTCCTCCCAGTTGGACCTGCCTAGAAATGTGTCGAGGGTCCATCCTTACCAGATGTCTGAACCACCTCCTCTGGATGAAGAGACGCAGCAGCTCTACTTCAATTCTCTCCCAGATAACTTCTCACCTTTCTCTCAGGGAGAGTCCAGAACTCATTTTGACCGCTTGTGTACAGTCACGTCCTTTCACTCAGAGTTTGTGACCATAGCTGAGGGTAGGAAGGTTGACCGACTGGTAAACGGAGAGCTTCTTGCAGCTCAGCACCCTCTTCACCACAACGGACCAGCACAGAGTCCACAATACTGCAAAGTCTGCACCGATCTGTCTGTTGATCATTAAGACGATTAACTGACGTAAACGTCTAGAATCTGATTTCTGTGACAACGCCAACAAATCTAAAGCAGGATGACCCCGTTTTCAAGTCTGATTAAATTGTTGGTGCTTTAAACTAAAGTGAAGAAAAGTTTTTCACTCTCTCGTTGCAGGAAAACAAGTGAGGACAAAACTCTCCCAAGCATTTAACCACTGGCTCAATGTTCCCGAAGACAAACTACAGGTGAGAAGTTTTCCATTTCAAGCCTCTTAACGTGTAACTTGGTCCAATATTTAGCGCCTCACTCGGGTCAGAGGAGGCGAGGAGGTGCTGCTCTCGTTCAAAGACCATCCGCGTTTTGTTAAACGTGGTCGTTAAGGCGGCGGGAGATGGAGAGGTTGGAAGCTAGTTCATTAATCATTCAGGTGTTCTGACAAAAAGCTGAGAGTGAGAGCGTCGGGGTCGAGTGCCGGAGTCGTCGTAGCTTCGGCATGGATCCCGACCCCACCGACGTCACGTTTAGTCGACGGGTTTTAAACATCAAAGTCAAAGTCAACTTTATTGTCAGATCTGCAATATGTACAGTGCAGGACATACACAGGACCGAAATTGCGTTTCTCTCAGTCCCTCGGTGCAACAGTAAACATCTAAACATTGAAACACTGAAACATATAATAATAGACATAAGCATAAAATAGTAAAACTAACACTGTCCTGAGTTTTTTGCATAGTGGTATAAGAGTATGAAAATTTACACCAACTCTAAAACTAAAACATTAAACATTTAATGAACATAATATTGTCCTGAGTTTTTGCATACTAGTATAAAAAAAGAGTATAAAAAGTATAACTAAAATAAACTAAAGGTTTCTAGCATTGACATTTGCAAAGTGGCAAAGCAGCGTATGAGTCAATGTACACAGTATATGTATGAGGTAGTAGTTGATGTTGTTGTAGAGGCAAAAAGTGGCATATGCAGTAAGGCACATTGGGCATCCCTAAATAAGACCGTTCAGAGCACACTGTATATGTACCAGCAGTGGTGTAGATATTAGAGTAGTGTAAATAAATGTAAACAGTAGTAATTACATGTAAGCAGTAGTAATAAAAGTAAACAGTATTAATAAATGTAAACAGAGAATGTAAACAGTATTATGATTATAGGCAGTGATGTAATACAGACATTAGTGCAAGTATGAGAAGTAGTGCAAACTGTATGAGCACATGACCGAGAGTTTAGTGAATAACCCGTTTGATGACACAGAGTCTAGTGTTAAAATCTTTGTGTTGTGTGGTAATGTGTGAGAAAGTTTTAGTGTTAAGGCAGTTCAAATGGGAGGGGAGGCAGAGCAGGCAGAGTGTTTAGCATTCTGACTGCCTGATGAACAGAGCTGTCTCTCAGTCTGCTGGTTCGAGCCTGGAGACTCCTCAGTCTCCTCCCTGATGGCAGCAGTCTGAAGCAGCTGTGTAGTGGGTGTGTGGGATCACCTGCCATGCGGTGGGCTTTCCGAGTGAGGCGTTTGCTGTGTAAGTCCTGCAGTGAGGGCAAGGAGGTGCCCACGATCTTCTCAGCTGCTCTCACAATGCGCTGGAGGCTCTTGCGGCAGGATGCAGTACATGCACCAAACCACACAGTGATGCAGCTGGTCAGGACACTTTCTATGGCACCTCTGTAGAAGGTGCTCATGATGGGGGTTGAAGCTCCAGCCCTTTTCAGCTTGCGGAGAAAGTAGAGACGCTGGTGAGCCTTCTTTGCCAGTGCTGCAGTGTTCCTGCTCCAGGACAGGTCCTTTGAGACGTGCACTCCCAGGAACTTGGTGCTGTCTACTCTCTCCACTGCGGTGCTGTTGATGGTCAGAGGGGCATGTTGGGCATCCCTCTTCCTGAAGTCCACAACAATCTCCTTTGTCTTCTCCACGTTGAGAGTGAGATTGTTGTGTCCGCACCACAAGGCCAGGCGGCTCACCTCGTTCCTGTAGTCCGTCTCATCGTTGTTGCTGATGAGACCCACCACTGTTGTGTCGTCCGCAAACTTGATGAAGTGGTTGGAGCTGTACGATGGTGTGCAGTTGTGTGTTAGCAGGGTGAAACATCAGCTTGAAGGTGAAATTCACTTTGTCCACTAAAAACATCTGATGTGAGGAGCTGCCGAGTTATTTAAACGAACGAGGATGTTCACAACGCTGACGTCTGTGTCCGATCACCGGGTCGAGCCTTTTCTTTATTCTCAGCCCATAACATTACAGGAAACACTTAGTAAACTTGACTGAAAAGGACGGGGTCCAAATTATTATTATTATTATTATTATTATTATTAGGGACGAATTAGTTCTTAATGTGCCAAACTCACTGAAAGTAATAAACTTCCTGCATCTGTTTTATAATTAAATCAGTTTAAAAATCAGCGTGTTTATGAGGCTAAAGTTATAAGATTTGATTCAAATGTAGCTGCTCGTAAATCAAAAGTTTCAGCTCATTCACAAGCGTACCATGACTTGTGGTTTTATTTATTTATTTTTTAATAATTTTGTTTACAGATCTAAAAAAGCTAAGTCAGGTCCTCTGGACATTCAAAAAATAAAAATAAAACTGGAGCGTTGAAGGTAAAAGTGCAGGCGTGGCGCCCCCTGCTGTAAACAAGCTGCACTGCACAGTCAGAGAAATCTTTGAAAACAATGGGTTGTTGTTGTTGTTTTGCCCGTTTGTGTGTGTTTATATAAATATCTCGTACGGGGCGTGGTGGCACAGAGGTTAGAGAAGGTGGGCCTGTGATCGGAATCGGAAGGTCGCCGGTTCAAATCCTTGAACCAACATCGAAATGTGGGTGGAAAATGTGAAACAGCCACACCTGCCTTCACTCTTTGCCCCACTCTGGGCCCTTGAGCAAGGCATTTAACCCCCACCATCTGCTCCCAAACAATGAGTCTGAGACTACCTGTATAAATAAAGATTAATAAACCACTAGACAAATTTAATTGGAACTCATTGGGCACAGCTGATAAACATCTGGAGTCAACTTGTCCGTCCATCCTTTATCTTTTACCTGATTCTTCCTGTCTGGACAGGTTTCCAGTCCATCACAGGGACACATGGAGACAAATGAGACAATCGTTCACTCTCACTCACACCTAGAGACAAAGTTACCTCATTAGACGTGCTTGTTAAAAAACGCTGCGTTTCCCTCAGGCTGAGCCGTGTCACCCCACTCAGAACAAACTGCACGCAACACAGACGTGTCCCACCCCACAAAACCCACCCATTGACAAAATCCACAGAACACATGAGCGCACACTGCAGCAAGCTAGGGGAAACACTGTACAGGTAGTCCTCGACTTACGATGGAGATCCGTTCCTACGCTGCGTTGTAAATCGAATTTCGACGTAAGTCAGAACATACGTAAATACTTCACTTTATACGTACAGTACTGTATTTTACCAAGCACTTAGCCTATCCTAACACAGTACCCTACATAATTATCAAAACACACATACGTTTGGGAGCCATAATGAAGGGAAAATAGTTAATTTCCTACTGGGATGCTGGTGAAGCCGTTTCTCCGTCCCTCCTCTGTATTCTGCATTGCATTTACGTCGTAAAACCGCCGTCCAGCTCGGTCCATCCTCCGTATTCGTTTACGATGTAAAACCGCGTTCACAGTACAGTTTTGTTTTTTGAATGTCCAGAGGACCAGACTTAGCTTTTTTAGAGAGTACAGGGCAAGACGTAGCCTCCGCAGCTAGTAAAACTGCGTAAATCGGCTTCAAAATAAAAAATTTCAAAATAATTTTTATTTTTTAATGGGAGGTGCGTCGTAACCGTGAAACGTCGTAAGTCGAGGACTACCTGTATCTGTTATGTCTGTGGGAGAAAACACGTCAACTGCAAGGGATTTGATCCGGCAGCCTTCTCGCTGAGAGGCGGCAGCTCTGTCCGCTTCACCACCGTGCCGCCCTCGTCCTCTGGTCAGTTTCATAAAACCAAAGGATGAATTTGCAGACGGCCGCCACAGCTCATCATCATCATCATCATCATCATCATCATCCAGCTCAACTGCTGTGGGTTGTTTCTGGTCTGATGTTTGTTTGTTTGTTTGTTCAGGTGATCATCGAGGTGACGGAGATGCTCCACAACGCCAGCTTGCTGATCGACGACATCGAGGACAGCTCCAAGCTGCGCCGGGGCTTCCCCGTGGCGCACAGCATCTACGGCGTGCCCTCGGTCATCAACTCGGCCAACTACGTCTACTTCCTGGGCTTGGAGAAGGTGCTGGTGCTGGAGCACCCCGAGGCCGTGCACGTGTTCACCCGCCAGCTGCTGGAGCTGCACCGCGGCCAGGGCCTGGACATCCACTGGAGGGACACCTACACGTGCCCCACGGAGGAGGAGTACCGCGGCATGGTGCTGCAGAAGACGGGCGGCCTCTTCGGCCTGGCCGTGGGCCTCATGCAGCTCTTCTCCCACTGGAAGCAGGACCTCAAGCCCCTCCTGGACACGCTCGGCCTCTTCTTTCAGATCCGCGACGACTACGCCAACCTGAGCTCCCGCGAGTACAGCGAGAACAAGAGCTACTGCGAAGACCTGACCGAGGGCAAGTTCTCCTTCCCGACCATCCACGCCATCTGGTCGCAGCCGGACAGCACGCAGGTGCAGAACATCCTGCGGCAGCGCACCGAGAACATGGACATCAAGCGCTACTGCGTGGACTACTTGGAGAAGGTGGGTTCGTTCGCGTACACTCGTCAGACCCTGCGGGACCTGGAGGCCGAGGCGTACCGGCTCATCCAGGAGTTCGGTGGGAACCCTCAGCTGGAGAGCCTGATCAAACATCTCAGCCAGATGCACCGTGAAGCCGAAGCTGCAGCAGAGTCCAGGGAGGAAGCGCACGCCAGCCAGAACCACCGATCCCCCGCTGCTCCGACACGCACGTCCTGAAGATCTGCTGACTCTGACTCCTGAAAACCTCAGACTCTAAAACACGCTGCGCAGCAGAGACGTGGTTCTCCCTGAACACTCCACAGAGCTGGTTCTGGTTTCTGAGCGGAGTCCAACTGAAGCGCTCTGGGTATATTTTCATCAAAACGACAAAATAAAATCTCAAAAGTATTTTGACTGATGTCTTTACACACTGTGGACCTGTTGATGTTTCAGCTGCTCCCTCTTCAGGTTCTCCACAGAGTCCTCCTCCATCTCACTCCAACCTCCATGTCCTCTTCATAACTGCATCCACGTCTCCTCTGTCTTTTTCCTGGCAGCTGCATTCCTAACATCCTTCTACCAATATACCCACTGTTCCTCCTCTGGACATGTCCAAACCATCTCAGTGTGTCCTCTCTAACTTTATCTCCCAGTTGTTCAACCTGTGCTGTACCTCTGATGATGGTAAATGGAGCTTATTTATATAGCGCTTTCTAGCCCCCTGTGAGGAGCCCCAAAGCGCTCTACAATACCAACCATCCACCCATTCATACACTCATTCATACACCGGTAGTGGCAGACTGCCATGCAAGGCGCCTTTCCAGTCCTACCGGGAGCAACTGATCTCATTCCTAATCTTATCCATCCTTGTCACTCCTAAGAAGAACCTCAGCATCTTCATTTCTGCTACTTCCAGTTCTGTCTCCTGTCTTTTTGTCCATGTCTCTGTCTCCAGACCATACAACAGAGCTGGTCTCACCACTGTCTTGTAAACTTTGCTGACACTTGTCCAATCACTCCTGAAACTTGTCTACATCCACTCCATCCTGCCTGGACTCTCTTCTTCACCTCTTTAACACACTCCGTCTTCCTGGACAGTGGACCCCAAGTCCTTGAAGTTAAATGTAAAAAAAAAAGACCAACTGACGTGACTTGAGCCAAAAATGTCCAGGTTTGTCTCATCAGTCCCAGAAATGTTGGTTCTTGTAAACGTGCACTTCGGCTTTTCTTCCACGGGGCGTATGATGATTGAAAATGACGCACCTCGACCTTAGAGCTCAGCCTGAACGGTTTCTTCCATCTGCACAAACACACTGATGCACCTGGGGTCACATTTCCGCTTGCATCCACATCTTGGGAGGTTGTCTAGTTTCACGAGCCATAACCCTGTCAGCTGTGTTCAGAGGAACATGAAGCTGCTGACAGGTGGTCTGATCGCCATAATCTGCTTTTTCTGCTCCATGTTCAGTGTGAACACAAACGACCCAGCAGCTCTGAGGGTACCAACAATATTTTAGCTAAGACGTGGGCAACTTAAGGCCCGAGGGCCAAAAGTGGCCCTTGGACGATCTCCATCAGGCCCCCAGTAACCTTAGTTTAAAGAAAGAAAACCCCAACAACTTTTTAAATAAAAGATTTATTGAAAAAACATCAATTTATCAATGAGATTTAAGGAAATTTGAATTAAACATTTTACGCAAAACGTTTAAAAAAAACATTTAAGTCATCGTGTTTCCAGAACTAGACTGAACCTTAAAGATTTAGAATCAAAAGCAGATAAGTTTGTTTTACATATTTCTACTAACATGTATAACATGTTAAGCTAACATATATAACATGTTATGCTATGTGTTTAACATTAAGCTAATGTGTATAACATGTTAAGCTAACATATATAACATGTTATGCTATGTGTTTAACATTAAGCTAATGTGTATAACATGTTAAGCTAACATATAGCTAACATGTATAACATGTTAAGCTAATGTGTATAACACGTTAAGCCAACGTGTATAACACGTTAAGCTAATGTGTATAACACGTTAAGCTAACGTGTATAACATGTTGAGCTAACGTGTATAACATGTTAAGCTCTGTGTATAACATGTTATGCTAACATGTACAACATGTTCTCCTAACATGTATACAGTAACTTGTTAAGCTAACGTGTACAATATGTTAAGCTAACGTGTATAACATGTTAAGCTAACGTGTACAACATGATAAGCTAACGTGTACAACATGATAAGCTAACGTGTACAACATGATAAGCTAAAGTGTATAACATGTTAAGCTAACGTGTATAACATGTTAAGCTAACGTGTATAACATGTTAAGCTAATGTGTACAACATGTTATGCTATGTGTATAACATGTTAAAGCTAACGTGTATAACATGTTATGCTAACATGTTAAAGCTAACATGTATACTGTAACATGTTATGCTATGTGTATAACATGTTAATCTAACGTGTAGAACATGTTTAAGCTAACGTCACAAAACCCAGTTTACAGAATATTTGATATACTGTATTCCTAATGTAGCAGTGTGATGTTGTTACACTAGATTGTCAAGTGAAAATCTAGTCCAGTAAGAAATTATGAGTATCGGCAGCTTTTATTTTGAAAAGACGACAGATCCATTTCCAAAACAGCGGGTCACTTCCTGTTTCAAAACTATTCTTTTTATTTAAATTGAATGTGCTCAGAACGAAACTGTGAATTATTATTGTTACTGTTGAACATTTTGAGTTCTTTGATTGTTGTTTTGAGTGTCAGTTGGGGTTAAGAAAGAGAAATATTAATGGATCATACCATTATAACTCATGAAAAGTTCTGCACGATCTCTTTCGCGCCCCTTGCTGCACAGACTCTCATGGAAGCAGGTACTGAAATTCTGTTTTCTGTGTTCAATATGTGTATTTTAAGCCTAATAAGTAATAATTGTACTATTGTTCTTGTAAAATAATGTGTTTTGGGACACTTAAATGCTGTTTAATAGTATTGGAACTGTGTAAATAGTTAACTAATAAATATCACATGAAGCACTGTTAAGCCATGTGCTGAAAACAGTATTGTTATAATTAAACAGGCGCGGTGGAACACTGTGATGAGAAAAAGCCTGTTTTGATGACTGTTTTCTGCTGGTTGAATGCAGGTATGTGATGTTTTGTTGCTTTTGATCTGGAATTATTTTATTTTGTTTTATTTATGTACTGTTTCAGATTGTTATGTTATCTTTGGGTTTTGTGATTAATTATTGTAATTACTTTTAATTTATTACGTGTTATTCCACACGCGCGGGCCCTTGCTGCACAGACTCTCATGGAAGCAGGCGCGGTGGAACACTGTGATGAGAAAAAGCCTGTTTTGATGACTGTTTTCTGCTGGTTGAATGCAGGAGCAATAAATGAGCATTCCAAGCAGATGTCGTCTGGCTGTTATTGCACACAAGACACAACGCAGAATCAACCACGCTACAAAACTGGTGCCGTGACCCTTCGACTGGTCAGCTGAAGCAGACCACCGGTGTTGCTGGACGACGTCCGTTGGTTCCATCTGCGCCTTGGAGTCGCTGTCCGTGTGGAGTTCCTCGGACACTGTGGTTGGGAACCTCTCATTTCTATTTTTTTATTCTGGACAGGTTCCTGTTTCATTCCCATAAAGGGTAACAGTGAGGTCTCCCCATGGAGGGTCGCAATGTGAATGAAATGTCAACTCCTAGTCATGGGGTATTATCCGTTGGTAGGGGGAGAGGGGTTTTGCAGTTTGCTACCCCAGGAAACCCAGGTGTTTTGGGCTCAGACATTTCTGAGTCTGGGAGGAAAAAGGGGTTTGATGACTTCACTAGTCAGACTTTAAGTTTCACTCCGGGACTGAGCCCAGTGATTCCCTCATCATGTCCTGCATTTTCACCTGATGGAGAAGCTGCCTCCATTCAATTAACAGATTTAATCAGGACCATTGGGTCAGAAATAGGAGAGTCCATCAAGATGTCATTGATGCAGAATGCTGCGTCAGAGCCTCCACCTGCATCAATCCCGGATCACAACAAGAACACTTCACAGTCATTTCAAGGTGGTACTACTGTTATTGATGCATCAAAACTTAATCTTGTATTACGCTCTGATGTTGATGTTCCACCCTATTTTAGAGGTGACAAAACTGATAAATGTTCTGTTTTCGAGTGGGAAGACCTCATGCAGGCCTACCTTAGACAGAAACAGTCCACTAAGGCTGAACAGGTTGAAGTGGTTATGAACAGATTGATGGGGAGGGCAAGAGATGTCACTAGAGTTTGGATGCGCAGTAATGCAAAAGCTACAGATGTTTCTGTAATATTTAGTATTCTCAGACAACATTTTGGAGACACAGTCCATTCAGATCTGCCTCTAGCGGATTTCTACGCTAGCACACCATACACAAACGAGGGACCTCTTGATTACTGGATACGGCTTAACAAAGCTGCAGAGGTTGCTGAACGATGCTTGGCTAGTAAGGGGGACTCAATGACTGACCTGAGTTCACATTTGGTGCTCATGTTTATTCGCCATTGTCCGGACAGAGAGCTGGCACTGGTTTTTAAAACAAAGCCTTCTCGCAATTGGACAGCTAGTGAAGTTCAAGACCATTTAGACGAGTATTTAAGGGACCATGCAGTTGTTCGGAGCCGTGAGAAACAGAAAGTGGGGGTTACCGAACCTTCACACGTGGGTGTAGCTGCCAATGAACAAACTGTGTTGCCCATTTCTAAAAATGTTCCAGAGCCAGAGAGCTACAAAACAGCTTTTGAAAACACCACGATGGACAGGGTCTTGAGTCTTTTGGAGAAAGCGCTGATCAGCAACACTCAGGCTATAAGCAACAGGCCCAATAAGCAAATCTCCAGACAATCACGGGAATGTCAGGTTTGTGGCAACCGGCAACATGACACTAGGTCACATTGTAGGATGCACAGATTATGTTTTCGATGTTTCTCTCCAGAGCACATCAGTGTTCACTGTTCTAAAACTCAGAAACCTCAAACGCACCCGATTGGTCAGGGACAGACTGATTCGCCTCAGGAAAACTAGACGGCCCTCATTTAGCGGGGGACAGTGTGGGCCTTTCTAGTGTTTCCTCCAACATTGATGATGACATCCAAACTGTCTACATGATGGCTTGCAACACAGTATCTAATGATAAAACTGTCATTTTTCAAAATGTGGCAAAACTGCCTATCAGTGACAGCCTGTTTTTCACTACAGTGCTAGTTGGCAACAAGATTGAGCTACGAGGGATGTTAGATAGCGGGTCTATGGCTACATCTGTACGTGCAGACATAATCCCTCAGTTGCGTGAGGCAGGAGTGGTGATGGGAGACGTAATCCCTCCCACTAACATTGTTCTTGTTGGGTGTGGTGGCAAACAGACTGTTCCGGTGGGAATCTGCGAACTGCAACTTAAACTGTTTGGGTTTGATTATGTTGTCCCAGTTTTGGTGGTTGATGGTCAGGCTGATGAGCTTATTGTTGGCACAAATGTGATGAAACCGCTCATCAAACAGTTTAAGTCTAATGAGGCCTATTGGCGGATACTGAGTAGACCTGACTCGACATGTTTGGATGAAAATAGTCAGTTTGTCAGTTTTTTGGCCAATCTTGAAAGGTGGAGGGGGGAGGAAATCCCAGAGAAAGTTGGGACTGTCAAACTGACCAAGGCCGTGACTCTTGAACCTATGAGTGAGCATGTGGTGTGGGGCCGCCTTCCACCTAAGACTGAACTCTCTGTGGGGAGTACTGTTGTTGTTGAACCAAGCACTTCACGCTGTGTGCACCGTAGTGTAATGGTGGGCAGAGTAGTTACTCCACTGTGGGGAGGAGGGTGGCTTCCTGTGAAAATCATCAATCCTACTATGTCTCCAATTGTGTTGAGAAGGAACGCTAAGGTGGCTGATGTGTATCCATGCATTGCTTTGGAAGATTTTGATGGTGGTATAGACATGAGGGTACACCAGAATGTGTGTAAAGTGGACAGTTCTCATGGCAGCCTTACAGCTGAGTCATGTTGCAGTGTTAAAACAAAAGTTGGACCTGGCAAATTGGCTGATTTGGGGCTGCAGGATCTATCTGTTAGTGACTGTGAAGTTTCTGAACATTGGCGAGAGAAGCTGACTGACTTGGTGGTAAAGTATGAAGATGTGTTTTCAAGACATCACTTGGATTGCGGCAAGGCTGCCGAATTCTGCCATCGCATCAGACTTACTGATGAACGCCCTTTTCGCCTGCCTTATCGTAGGCTTTCTCCTGCTCACTACCAAAAGTTGAAAGAAACTTTAGATGACATGGAAGAGCGTGAAATTATCAGAAAGTCAAGCAGTGAGTATGCTTCTCCACTTGTTCTTTGCTGGAAGAAAAATGGTGACTTGAGGTTGTGTACAGACTTCAGGTGGTTGAACGCTCGTACAGTCAAAGATGCGCACCCTTTACCACACCAAGCTGACATCCTGGCAGCATTGGGAGGTAACGCATTCTTTAGCTCAATGGACTTGACTTCAGGATACTACAATGTCCCACTTCACGAAGATGATAGGAAGTACACTGCTTTCTCATCTCCTCTCGGATTACATGAGTATAACCGAATGCCACAGGGTCTGTGTAACAGCCCGGCTACTTTCATGCGAATGATGCTCACGATCTTTGGTGACCAGAACTTTTTAAGCCTGCTTTGTTACTTGGATGAT
>JBBPBX010028543.1:0-18622 GCA_038048925.1 Garcialebias charrua
AACTTCAGTTTATTTTATAGATATACGTTTTATACTTTTTATACTACTATGCAAAAACTCAGGACAGTATTACACTTTTATTATTTCATTTTATGCTTATGTTCATTGGGTGTTTGGTGTTTTAGGGGTGTTTGGTGTTTCAGTGTTGGTGTAAATTTTCATACTTTTATACTATTATGAAAAAACTCAGGACAGTGTTACACTTTTTTTACTATTTTACTATTTTATGCTTATGTTTATTAAATGTTTTAGTGTTTAGTGTTTAGATGGTTACTGTTGCACCGAGGGACTGAGAGAAACGCAATTTCGGTCCTGTGTATGTCCTGTACATATTGTAGTTCTGACAATAAAGTTGACTTTGACTGCCTCTAAGCGAGCAGGTCCCCGGTTCAAATCCTGGTCCGGGGGCCTTTCTGGGTGGAGTTTGCATGTTCTCTCCGTGCATGCGTGGGTTTTCTCCGGGTGCTCCGGTTTCCTCCCACAGTCCAAAAACATGCATGTTAGGCTGATTGTTAACTCTAAATTGACCCTAGGTGTGAGTGAGACAGGTCCCTCTTGTAAATGAGTCCCCGTGGCTCAACGAGTCCAGCCTGTATAAATAAAGGTTGAATGAATGAATGAACAAACTGATATGGAGAGAACACAAATTCTGTAAGAATAAAAATACTAAATATCACCTACAGTATTCCACGGTCAAGGCGGGATTGCATTGGTCACTTTTATCTGAAGGCGGCGGGATTGTACAGGTGGTCCCCGACTTACGAGGACATCGACTTACAGGCCTTCGGCCTGGAAACCCTGCTATGGACCGTGTCAGTTCATAAGTTTCTCCGCGGAGACACATGCGCTTTATGTGAACGGCGGTTTTGTCAGGAAGGCATCTTTGTCCTTCCTGGACGAAGGACAAATGGTAAATGGAGCTTATTTATATAGCGCTTTCCAGCCCCCTATGAGGGGCCCCAAAGCGCTTTACAATACCAACCATCCAACCATTCATACACACATTCATACACCGGTAGCGGCAGACTGCCATGCAAGGCGCCATCCAGTCCTACCGGGAGAAACTCGGGGTTAAGTGTCTTGCCCAGGGACACAACGACACATGGTGTGGGGAAACGGGATTCGAACCTCCAACCTTCCGATCGGTGGACGAGTGCCATTACCACTATGCCATGGCTGCCTATCTGCCTATCTGCAAGCTACATGCTGAGTGAAATAAAATTGAATAAAGTTGTTTCACTCCAGTTTTCATGTAAACATTCATACTTTTGAGTGTGGAAAAATGATTGTGTTATACAACAAATACAGAGCTTTATCATTCAATGGGTCTCTGACTTTGTACAGTACTGTAATAGATTTAGTATTTTTATTCTTACATAATTTGTGTTCTCTCCATATCAGTTTGTTCATTCATTCATTCAACCTTTATTTATACAGGCTGGACTCGTTGAGCCACGGGGACTCATTTAAACTGGTCTGTCTTCAAAGAGGCAGCTACGAATGGAAATTCAATTGACCTGGAGCTTTATGCTTCCTCTGTCCTGGGTTACATCAGTACATGTGCTGAAAATGTATCCATAAGAAAGTGTGTTAAATTTTACCCCAATCAAAAACCCTGGCTAAATAAGGATGTCCGCACCCTGCTGGCAGCCAGGGACACTGCATTCAAGTCTAAAGATACTGAGGAGTTGAGAAAGTGCAGGAGAGAACTGGATGATGGCATAAAGAAGGCCAAAGCCGCGTATGCACAGAGGATCGAGGGACAGTTCACCTCACATGATCCAAGGAGCATGTGGCAGGGCATCAAATGCTTAACAGACTACAAGGGCAAAAGCAAACAATGCCCCAGGGACCCATCCCTGCCTGATGCCCTCAATAAGTTTTATGCACGTTTTGATGATCCAAACAGACCAACTAGCACCAGACTCACCTCATCACCAGACGAGGAGCACCTCAAAGTGACCGCAGCAGAAGTGAGAGGCAGTCTCAGAAGGATCAACCCTCATAAAGCTACGGGTCCAGACAACATCCCAGGGAAAGTTCTGAAGGAATGTGCGGACCAGCTCTGTGAGGTGCTGGCTGACATCTTCACCACCTCACTTGCACTGGAGTCAGTTCCCACCTGCCTGAAGACCGCCACCATCATCCCAGTCCCAAAAAGCTCCACAGTGACTGGTCTGAATGACTATAGACCGGTGGCCCTCACCCCGATAGTCGCTAAATGTTTTGAGAAACTGGTCATGTCCCACATCAAGACAGCCGTCAACATCAACGAGGACCCTCATCAATATGCATATCGTGAGAACCGATCAACAGAGGACGCCATCTCCTCCGTGGTCCACACTGCTCTCACCCACCTGGATCAGAAGGACTCATACGTGCGTCTGCTCTTTGTGGACTTCACATCTGCCTTCAACACCATGATCCCCCAAACTCTGATAGACAAACTATCCACACTTGGACTAAGCCCCTCTATTTGTAACTGGGTCTTAGACTTCTTAACAGACAGACCACAGTCCGTGAAGATCCACAACTTCTCCTCCTCCACCATCACCCTCAGCACTGGCTCTCCTCAGGGATGTGTGCTGAGCCCTCTTCTGTTCACTCTGCTCACATATGATTGTATAGCCACACATCCAGGCTGTCATATTGTTAAGTTTGCAGATGATACAGCTGTGGTGGGATGCATCACAGATAATGATGAATCCAGCTACAGACAGGAGGTGGAACATCTGGAGAGCTGGTGCAAAGAGAACAACCTTCACATGAATGTGAAGAAGACGAAGGAGATGATTGTGGACTTCAGAAGGAACAAACACACCCACACCCCACTGTATATAGGTGGATCTGCGGTGGAGGTGGTCTCCAGCTACAAATACCTGGGTGTACACTTGAATGATAACCTCAGCTGGAGCAATAACACCACCAGCCTGATCAAGAAAGGTCATCAGAGACTCTACTTCCTCAGACGGCTGAGACGAGCCGGTCTGAGAAGCCCAGTCCTCACCTCGTTCTACAGGTGTGCAGTGGAGAGCGTCCTGTGCTCCAGCATCAACGTGTGGCATGGAGGCTGCACAGTTGCAGAGAGAAAAGCTCTGCAGAGAGTGGTGAAGGCTGCACAGAAGTCTGTGGGAGTCAGTCTCCCCACCATCACAGACATTTACACCTCCAGATGCAGAAAAAGAGCCACCTGCATCATGAAAGACCTCACTCACCCAGCACACTCACTCTTTGCACCACTCCCCTCGGGACGGAGGTTGAGGAGCATCAAATGTAGAACCACTAGACTGAGAAACAGCTTCTACCCTGAGGCTGTCAGACTCATGAATAAATAAATAATAAGAATAAACACTGCAAAATGTCACATCATACTGATACTGTACTGATCTGTTTCTTGTTGCTGCGTTCATCTGTGACCATCTGCTCATGTTCGTGCTGCTGTTTATAATGATGTTTTTCTACTACATTAGGGCTTAGTGTATTACTAGCTGATGTGATGTCTCTCTTAGTTAATCCTAGATGTTATTATTGTATTTCTCTTGCATTTGTTGTTGGATGTAACTGGGACCCTGTGTACATAATCTCGTTTTCAACACATGTACTACATGCGGTGCAAATGACAATAAATTCTCTCTGACTCTGACTCTGACTCTGAAATGTGTAACAGCTGCAAGAGCTGGTGACATATATTCAGTAACAGCCATATGATATGCATAGCACTTTAACTTATATTAAATGAAAAGTGTTGAATGTTATTTATTAGCATTAGTCACCTGCGATGCTGTCTCACTTGTGGAGGCTTGTTCCAGGTTCCTAGCTGCAGTGTGGGGTCTTCTGCACTCCTGTGCATGAAGGACAGCCTTTTTAAGTTCAAAGTTTTCATCTATCCATTGTGCTGTAAGACTAATCATGCTAACGAGGCCAACATGATGTCCAAATGTCTGCGGTAAAACTCATCCAACAAGTTGTGCTATCTGCTATTTGCTTCTCGCCATCGGAAATGATGACTTGTAACTCGGGTAAGCAGGTTACGTCGGAAAAATTTCTCCAACTGGGGACGATGTAGCGAGGATCAATGTAGTCCAAAAATCTTCGGAATCCGACGTCCTCACCAAACAACAACAACAACAACAACAACAACAAAAAACACAGACAATTTGATTTTTCCTCTCTGTGATCAGATCAGGTAGGGGCACATGACGTGATCACGCTGTGCTGCTGCAGGCCTACTTGTCCCTGAGTGGTCATACAAAAACAGCTTATTTTATATCAGTGAGTTACTTTGATGGAATGGCCAATGTTCGATACTGAACTTTAACGCTAATATCGGCCGATACCGATACCGTGCCAATAATATTGTACATCCCTAGTCAGAACTGAATTAGGAAAAAGAGTGCTCCGATTTGCTGCCCCCTCGGCGTGGAACCCCCTACAGACTGATCTGAACCTGCCTCATCTCTTTTAGAGCCTTCAGTTCAATCCAAAAGATTGTGTTAATAAGATGTTTGAGCGATACCTGTTTATTGTTATTGTCTGTGTTTTTAATTGTAGCTTGCACTCTCCTAACCATTGTGTTTTAGTCACTGCTAAGGTCATTATTACGGTATGTGTTGTCTTGCACTTAGAAATCAAAAACTGTTTAAGCAGGTACAACACTGTTTTGTCCTGTGATGTGTGGTGATGACCTCATGACCAGGACACTCTTGGAAAAGAGATATGGATCTCAAAGAGTTTTAACCTGTTAAATAAAGGTGATGATGATGGTCCAATTATTTAAGGGTGGCCGTTTGTCTCTAGTCCATCACAGGGACACACAGAGACAAATAACCATTCACACTCTCCACTGAGACAATTTCAGGTTACCAGTGGACCCAACCTGCATGTGGTTGGTCTGTGGGAGGAAACTGGAGTACCTGAAGTAAACCACGTGTGCACAGTGAGAACATGTAAGCTCTGCACAGAAAGGTTGTGACCTTGTCTCTGTGAGCCCACAGCTCTAACCACTGCACCACCGGTCCACCAGAAATGCCCACGTGATTTGAAATGAACAAATATCTAAAAAAAAAATTAAACGAAGTTCTTTTACAACGGCAACAATTTGCTTTGGTTCTCAGACGACTCCTTAGGCAGCGAAACTCTTATTCCACACGTGCATTCAAAAGGCTATCCACAACAGGTAAGACATTAACTATTCACAACCTATTCACCCCGAAAAGGTCTGAACTATCACTTTAAAGCTGCAGTCTGCAGTTCTGTAGTGCAGTCTGTAAGTTGTCTAAAAATATATTTTTAACATATTTCTTCCCTCTGTCACTATCTCCTGACAGACTGATGTTAGACAAAGTAATCTCTGAAAAAAACTATAGTCCCCTTAAAAGCATTTCTAAAAAGCCACAGTGACCCGCCGTTAACCAGCCAATAAAAACAGAGTTTTTAACCAGCCAATAAAAACAGAGCTTCTCACTTCTCACGCTCCTAACCCACGCCCCCGCCTGTCCCAGCCCGCAGCGGCCGCGCAGGTTCTCGTTCAAAGGATTGCAAAGCGATGCAAAACTGTTTTGTATGTGACACAAATGTATTAAATTCCCCTTCTTCATCCCTGATCTGGACTTTTCTTTTGTTTTTTTTTGCCAAAAGTCAAGTGATCGCTTCATTCTCCACTTAGATGGTGTAGTGGCAGGGCTTACGACTTGGGACCCGAAGGACGCGGGTTCGCGCCCCGGCCACTACACACCTTGGGGTGTCTATGAGTGCACACCTAATTCTCCAGCTCCCCGGGCACTTCTATGGCTGCTCACTGCACCACCTGGTGGTGGTTGGGTTAAATGCAGAGACGAATTTCGTCTGTGTATGGGAAACATACACAGATGACAGAAAAGGACATTATCAGTGGTGGGCATATGAACGCTAGATAGCGCTAAAGCGCTAATCCGCTTACAGTGGACCTAAACTTTTTGTCAGCGTTTTTGTGGATTGACTAACTTTTATAATTCATAAGCGGATTTGTGCTATTTTTATTTAAAATGCAGTACCGCTAATAACTAATTATCTATCAGTAAAAACCAATAAACTTATTTACAAGCTCTTATGCTGCTTGTTTTACCTTTTTCCCCACCATAAAGAGCAGAGAGGAGGAAGGGTTGGAGGGGGGAGGGGCAGAGTGGAGAACAGACTCGGATCTACCATGTAGGTAAATGATGCCGTTGCCTGGGGATCCCATCAGCATGGGGCCCCGGCCCCGCCGCGCCCCGGCCAGTCACCTACATCCCTAACATTGATCCTGCTTGTTAATGTACATTTAACATAAAAATAATTATAGTTACGATGAAAACGATCATTAAATACGCAATAAAAAAACGGTCGATTTCTTTATCCCCCTACTAAAAATGGACTATTCCATCTTGACATCTTCCGGGTCAGAGGTGAACTCAGGGGCTAATTCTGTGGCTAGCTGGCTGCGCTCGGTGTCTTCATAAATCCGCAGAGAACCCCGCTGTTTCAAGCCAAATTAACGCGGCCGGAGGATTTTATTGTGTGTTTTGTGTCGACCATTTGACGGTGAGTCGTTATTTTTATGTATTTTAGTTACTTTTCATTAAATCTGTTGACTACCTATAGACGCTAACAACTCTGTGTCCAGCTGGTTGGTTGTGCTGGGTTACTAATGGATAAATCCGCAGAGAACCCCGCTGTTTCAAGCCAAATTAACGTGGCCGGAGGATTTTATTGTGTGTTTTGTGTCGACCATTCGACGGTGAGTCGTTATTTTTATGTATTTTAGTTACTTTTCATTAAATCTGTTGACTACCTATAGACGCTAACTCTGTGTCCAGCTGGTTGGTTGTGCTGGGTTACTAATGGATAAATCCGCAGAGAACCCCGCTGTTTCAAGCCAAATTAACGTGGCCGGAGGATTTTATTGTGTGTTTTGTGTCGACCATTCGACGGTGAGTCGTTAGTTTTATGTATTTGGGTTACTTTTATGTATAAATGCGGTGGCGACACACCCGTGTATTTGAGATTTAAAAGTGGTTTTAGGGATTAAAAGTTCATTCTATTTTTTGTTAATTTCGTGGCCGAATAGAATATATGTACGTAAAGTATTAAATAAATCCTTTGATTTTTGTAATTTCATCCTTTTAGGATCATTTTTGTTACTTTTCAGTTGGCAGTGTAGTGCAAATTTTGCATAACGCTGCCGGCTATATATAAATATATATATATAATATATAAATATATAAATAGCGGATTAGATTAGCTTCCCCTAATTTTCATAAGACATTTGTGCTTTTGAAATTGTGGACCTAAAAAAATTAACAAGCGTTTTAGAAATTGTGGAACTAATTTTTTAATTAGCGTTGCCCACCACTGGACATTATTATTATTACTCATGACAGAAACATTGAGGAAATGAATGAATTTGTCACGAGCGAATTAAACTCATGTTCAACGTGGCTGCACGCGGAGCAGGTTTCATGGTGTTCTGGTGTGCTGGACCAGCGCTCCCTGTTTTTATTTTATTTTTTAGAACATTTTATTAACATATAAACACAGAACTTCGCAGCGGCTGACAGGACATGCAGTGGAGGTGGAGCATTCGGAAGCAGAGCTGAATTTCACAGAGAGCAAGAGGGAGCAGAGCCATTGATGGCTCTGAGGGGGAGGGACCAGAAACGTGTCTCTGTTCAAAATTTTCAGCGTGTTCCAGAAATTACATATAGCACCTTTAAGATCTGTCCTGCGTGTATGCATATCTTCTGCGCCCACTATAAAGGAGCTCACAAGCATCAAGCGTGCCCGATTTTCACGTTTGATGCATCGAATGCAACAAAACGTTCGATTTTTCAATGAAGCGAAACTGCACCGTTTTAATAACGACCAACATTAGAGGCATCTGCCTTTCCATGACTGCGACTCTTCAATATGTGAGAGACGCTTCAGGGTCTGTGCTCCTTCCAGACATAAAACTGCACGGTGCAGGCCCAGCCAAATCCACCATCTGTTGGATCTCTCGCCGTCTTTCTTCTTCCTCTCCGTGCACTTCTGTGTTTTTTTTCCCCTCCTTTCTTACAAACTCAGTGTTTATGAAAACAAAAGCTTCATGCTGGTGAGAACACAGAGCCACCCCTGTTACTTTATTTCATTTATTTTTTAACCACATATCTTTGGGGAAGCTACAGTCTTTAGTCAGAGGACCTGTTTTTTTTTTGTTGCCATTAGTAGGACGATATAAAACATGACAAAACAGCATCTCTGTGAAGCTGGGTGTTAGACGGGTCTATTCTCTCCGGGACTGATATGTAGGGCAATAGAGGAGCAGGAGGAGGAGGAGAGAGATATCAGGAAAGAGGGAGGGAGGAAGGGGCCTCGGCTGAGAGCTAGGTGGCGCACGAGCATGCACGTCTCAGTGTGGGCACTTCTACAGGCTCTAAAATACAGACAAGTACCCAAAAGCAGCACCAAGAAAATAACAGTGAGTGTGTTTCTGCCTCACGATGATGATGGAGGAGAGGTGGTGGTGTCTCTTTGACTGCAGCGCCTGAGGCTCTAACACATGGGACGGGGGTAAAACAAATGCTAGTGTCTCTCAGCCAACTAGCATCTAACAGGAAGAGAAGACGAGGCGGAGACTGGCATGTGTCTGTTAGCGTCGAGCTAAGTGTTTCACGCGCTCATTGTTCTGCTCGCCCAACGAGCTCCCCACGCCGAGGTGCCAGGAAATTAATTACTCTCTTTGGGAAAATGTTTCCTCTTTCTGTCAGCTCAGCACTCAGAGTCGTATCAATCGCACGACATGAAACGCCCGCGTATTGGCAGATACCTGCGAGCTGCGAAACGGGGCGCGCGTTCAGCGGTGAAGCGATCAAACCCCTTCGTGCCGTTGTTTTCTGTTGAGCCAGAGCAAAAACACGGTGATCAGTGTATCTGTGATGGACAGCAGGAGGGGGAGAAGAGAGAGGATTTGAATCATTTGTATGGGTTAGCATGTGTAAATGCCTTTGCATGCACGCATTCATGCGCACATTAGCGTCTTCAGTGTGTTTTTTTGTGCATGACAAGCCAGAGCCGCTATCTGCCGGCTCCTCATTCGTTCCCACCACCTGATCTCCATCTGAATTGACAGCTGTAATGCTGACTCTTTTCATCCGTGCCACAGCTGAAAACAGCCAATAAGAGCGGGCACCCTGCGTGTGTGTGTGTGTGTGTGTGTCATTCACTCACTGCAGGCAGAGCTACCAGTCACCCTGTATTTTTAACTCGTCGTCTGCAGAGCTGTAATCTTGCCCATTGAACCTTCAAATTGTTGGATGTTCCCTGAAACCAAAAAACACGACACTGCTCATTGTCACCTCTCTAACTTCTGTCAAACCGCTGTTTGCTCCTCTGACGCCTTTTCACTCTACCTACTACTTTCTGCTGATTATTTTTTCCGTTTTATTTTTTATTTTTTACCTGAATGGATGCATCCTCTTGTTTAATTCGAGGCTTGATTGGGGTATCTTTGTACAATGATGCCAAGGGGAAAATAGTAGTTTTGCTCCCCTGACAAGCTTGTTGAGGGAATGTAACCAAACAGAAACTTTTAATACCCGTATTTTCCGGTGTATAGGTCGCACCATTTTATGGTTTTTTCATGGCCTGCGACCTATACTCAGGTGCAACCTATATATGGCTTGTTATCACTTTCGGCGAAACAAATTTTTAAATCCAGCTCATTTCACAATTACGTTCATTTATTAAGGAAAAGTTCAGCTCAGACACATATTTGCTATAATTTTTATCAAACAAATAATTGTTTTTAAGTGTTAATCTTCTTAAAAGCCTTGCTGTGCGCTCCTGTGGCAGACATTTGCAGCAGAGCTAAACGTAGGTGCGACCTATCTAGGGATTTTTCCAATCTATTGGTGATAATTGGACAATGCGACCTATACACCGGTAAGACCTATACATATGAAAATACGGTAATCTGATTTTAATGTTTAGGTCTGTTGAAGTGGGGTTCTACTGAGGAGACTACAGGGGGTCCCCGACTTACGAGCGCTCTTACTTACGAGGTTCCGGACTTACGAGCTCACTAATGAACAGTACATTTGTAAAGAACATACAGAAAATACAGCACTTTCATGTGTTTTTAGATGAAAGTGTGTTAGCTAACCATTTGGAAACAAGTTTCTGAGCATGTTTATGAACTAGTATAAACGTTTGTGATGAAAAACGAGTGTTCGTGGTAGCGCTAGCATATATGTTCCGACTTACGACAGAAAATCCGGACTTACGAGAACACGTGATTTGTGTTCCGACGTACGAGATTTTCGTCTTACGAGATAGTCGCAGTAACGGAACTCGCTCGTAAGTCAAGGACCCCCTGTACTTGTAGAACAAATAGTGTCTTACCTGATGTAGATAGAGCTGTGATCAGCTACGGGTTAGAGAAACAGCGAGACCAAATGGGGCCACTGAAAAACTCGAGGTGGTACATAAAAACAAAAGCCATAATTGAAGTTCAGGAGATTTTTTTTTATTAAAACTTTTATTTTTGTCACTGCAGTGTGGTTGTTACAGAATCCACTCCTGATTGGAGGTTTTTACCGTTTTTGTCCCCGATGCAAAGCGAACAGGGGGAACTGGAAATACCCTCTGTCCATCCCAATGGCGTCAGAAGCATTTGTAACGCGGGGGTGGTGGTGGACATACTGGTGGGTGATGGGCGTCCTCCCCCAGAACATTTTGAATAAAGTAGATGCAGCTTCCTGCATTTTGGTGTATTTTAACAGGTTACTAAACATCTACGTTTATCTACATAAGTACACACTTGATTCAATAACTATTTTAGAGAGCATGGCACAGCAAGCAGCCTGACCAACAGCTCTCCTTGTGTGAAAAGAGCACGCTCAGCTTCTCTCAAGAATCCTATCCCCCCCCCTTCCATTTTGGTGTGTAGCCATGTGTAGGCATAAGAAAGTTCTTTATTCAAAACTGGGTTCAGTGAAGAAAAACACTCGTATCAAAACCTACAAACATTCACTTTCAAATCCCTCAGTTATGGGGGACATCGGCGCCCTGCTTGTTTACTTTACAGTTGATATTTCACAACTCAACCACTCTCATAAATGCATAAACCTAAGTAAAACAAACACTTCTTAAAATAATATGTACTGGTATTTCAAGTAGGTAGGTACTCACCAGTATGCAGTATTGTCTTCTCATGAACCTGTCGCTGTGCAGGTTTTAGTTCTACCCACTCTATGCTACAGCCAAATTTTCAAAACTACATTACCCACAGGAACCTGGTTAAAATTTATTATATTATTAGAACAGCAAAAAACACGAATACAAACTTTGATTTTGAGCAGTTATGAGCATAATATAGAAATCAATTTAATATTAAAAACACAACCCCAGAATTTTTAGTGGCCCCCACATGAAACCATTCTGGACGCGCCCCTGGCTCAAGCACTAACAATTAGCAGCATTTTTTTCTCTCTCTTTTCTATTTTTAGGTACTCAACTCAGTTCAGCTTAACTTGCATTCACACCTAAATCTCAAGACATCGTATATTTGTTACACTTCAGTTTTGTTTTCTTCTTTTGCATCTTTTTAATGCTTAAATACTGAACCCACCATGTTTGTCAGGATGATGGTCAGTCGGTGCAAACTGGACTCTGGGTTACAGACTAAACTTCAAACTCATACCCAGCTCGGTTCATAAAAAGGGGAGTGTGTGTGTGTGTGTGTGTTTGTATAGAGCCTGAGCTGCCACTCTGGTCTTCATCATCTATACCACCTCCTCTGCAGAGAATGGTACAGTCCTGTATGCATGTTGTGAGTTTGTGGCTCTGCCCTGTCAAGTACTTGGTAGAGTCTGGCCCAGGAGGAATGCTAACTCACAGAGCTAGTGCCTGTCAAGGTTCCACCTGCAGACACACACACACACACACGCACACATGGAGGTACCAGCTCACACACACTCGGCTTGTCATGGCTCCTCCACACCAGGCTGGTAATTAAACTCCTACTGATTTATTGAGTGACATCAACAAATCCCAGCTTGGCTTTTTTATGACAACCATACCTCCTCGGGCAACAGTCAACATCTTTTCCCCCTTTTTTATGTATTTTTTTTTAACAGTGTGTGAATGAGGCCCGGGGGCAAGAAAATACTTCAACCATCTTTTCTGAAAACACATAAGTCTCAATACCAAAAAAAGAACCAGGGCAGAAGTAAATAAATCTACAAAGTGCATTCAAGGCACATTGTGATCATTACTTGCTCTTGCCTCACAGCTTCAAGTCACAAGATTGAAATGTGGATGTCTGTGTTATAAATGAAGACTATTATGAAGAGCAGCATGCCCTGGCACCCCTCCCCAAACATTTATTGTGAGAACTATAATTAGCCATTCCTTGTGACAAGAAGCCTTCAGGGTGTCTGGGTGACCACGTCTGATGACACGATGAGATGCATCACCTTTTTAATTATGACCAGAGAGATGAGTGACAGCTATGTCACAGAAAGTAATGTTATAAATGAACTGGCAAAGAAGTTAAAATGCAGAAGAGCTGAAGCATGATTTAGTAAACGTACAGTCCGTGCCCATGGCAGTTATATAAATAATTGTCCGGTGTCTCAGCGTGAAAAGGGGAGATGAATATACAGTTCCCTTACGCCCATCCATCGATCTCTTATTGCCCTTCACCTCGCTTAAACCTGAACTCTCTCTCTTCGCGGGACTTCTCTGTTGCTTCATCGCTCGACCAGAGGTGAGCTTGCTCCCTACACAGGGCGTACAGAGAATTATTCCTGCGTACTGCTGGGCTAGCGAAAGCTAGTTCGGTACATTTTTCCTTAACCCCAAAGTTTTTTCTTCTCCTCTTTCCGCAGACTGCTTCGCTCGACGGCGCTAACTGCGTCACACCGCTAACTCTGCTAATTCGTAGCAGGCTAGCCAGCGAAAGCGATGCGACGGAGGAGACGTCTCAAATAATTAAAAAAAAAGATCTTGGAAGGACTCGCTTGTCTTATCTCGGACATGCCTCCGGAGAAAGGAAAGCGAAAGACAAGACTTCCAAAAAACACCAGCAGGACGGCGAGCCCAACCTCGCGCGCCTGCCCCAGCGGATGCAGTTTTTCCCTCTCAGCGACGGACACCCACGAGGCCTGTCCCGTCTGCTTGGGGATGTTGCACGCGAAGATGGCGCTGGACGCACCCGAGTTTTGCCCACACTGCAGCCAGATGCTGGAGGCGGTGAGGAGGCACCGGGCGGACTTCGTTGCCAAGGCCATGGGGGCTGCTGCGGCGCCAGCAGACCCAGACACCACTGAGCCTCTGACTCCCACGCCGGCGCTCGAGAGCATGGCTTTGGATGACAGCACCCGAGTCGAATGGGGCGACAGCCCAGATGTGCTGGCCCCCATGGTGGACTTAACAGTCAAATTTGACACTCGAGGCATGATGAACGAGGACGAGCTCTCGATTTCAGCCTCAGGTGAATTTACTGCGGATGACGCCGACGTCGAATACGAGGAACAGGTAGAAGACCTCTCCCGCACCCCGGTGCATGTGCTCCCAGAGACTGACTTTTCCATCCCAGCTCTGTTCGACTTATGTCACAGAGCAAGCGGACGCACTGCAGATCCCATTGTCTGAGCCTCCACCTCGTCAAAAAGTCACGAGGTTGGCAGGAAATTATTTTTATTCAAAGCAGCAGGCCGCCACGAGGCAAAGGATGCCCGTCTTTCCGGACTTCCTCACAGAACTGACTCGCACCTGGTCTCAGCCCAGAGCTCCCATGTTGCTGCCGCTCTCGCAGTTTCTCGACGTGGATGGGATGGATGAAGTGGGAATAGCCAATGTACCTCAAATTGAGGACACGCTGGCATCTCATCTGGCTCCCAAGTCATCTGGGACTAAAACAACTCTCCCCAGTAAAGCCTGTCGAGCGTTGGCTTCTCTGCTCGAAAAATGCTACAGAGCTCAGGGTCTCGCGGCGCGTGCAATGAACGCGTCCGCCATGATGCAAGCGTACCTGGCTGAAAAACTACAGGAGCTCCAGGTAACGACAGACAAGCAAACTGCCGCCGAGCTGCTGGATGAAGCCCGTAGGGCAACAGACTTTGTGCTCCGCATGATGGGGTCAGCAGCTGTTGCACAAGGCAGAGGAATGGCTGAGGTGGTCATCGCAATACGCCATCTGTGGATGACCCTAACTGACCTCCCATAGGGACAGAAAATTCCTTTTCTCCACCATTTGATAGAACCGACGGGACTTTTTGGAAAAGCGCTGGACCGAATTCAGACCAGGCTGGACCAGAGGCGCAAACAGGCTGAAGCTCTCCGGGTTGGCATCCCCAGGAGAGCCTTCGCACCCCCCAGGGAGTCAGCTGGGAGCAGAGCACCGCAGCCTGGACACCACTCAGCCACACGTTTCCCATTGCAAAAGCTACCGGCATACGAAGCCGAGCACCGGCAGAGACCACCGCCGGGCCCACCCCAAACCGAACACGCCTGGAGTAAAAACAGATTTGTTCCCCGCCAGGCGGTCCAAGACAGAGCCTCCTCGGCGAACCGGGACACCAGGCAGAAGAGTGCCTGATGAACCAGGCCCGCTTCTTGACTTTACACGATCACCCGCCTACACGTTACGGGAAATGATCTTTTCACGTCCAGACTTTGTTTATAGCATGGTACAAAAAGCTGGTGACTTTGTTTTAGACACAAATCATGTTCTTTCTGCTGTGAGTGACATAAAGTCAAATAAGTCGTTACACATAAGCACGAAGAAAGCTCAGAAAACAGCCCCTCTCTGTTTTCTTGACTAAAAAACAAACAAAAAACAACAACAAACACAATAACATCAGTAGAACGGTCCCTTCTGTTCTTCCAGACGATATAAAGGGCGGGGACCATCATCCCCTCCCTCCCTCATGGCTCACAGGGTGTTAGCCTAATTGATAAACCCTAGCAGGGTGCCTTTGTTCTGTCTGCAACAGACAGGCCCAAAGGCGCCTGCATGCAGGCCCGTCACTCCTCACAAAGACAGGTGATGGGGGTCACATGCTCCAGCCCTCGCTCCGTTTTAGACCATGGGGCCGGCAATACACAAATCAAACAAACCTGTGACACGTCCACGCTCCAGGGGTGCGCGCCGACAGAATCTGATGACCCACCTTCCTGGCCACCTATTCATCGGACGCCAGTAAGGGACGGGAGGGGCACGGCAGAAGCCCGCAGGCCAACACCAGCTAGCACTTTGAGATTTTTATTAAAGAAAAGTGCATTATAAATTGAATTCATTATTATTATTATTATTATTATTATAACACCAGTATCACACGTTCACAAAGGCAGTTGTGATGAAACTGCAGCGTGTGTAAACACTCAGTGCAGAACAGAAATAGCACCAGGGCTAAATCAGACTCATCTTTCCTTTAATCGAAGAGGACTGAACTCTCTGTCACCAACCAATCTAAAGTCCGCTCAACACAAAGGACCATCTCCACATTCTCATGCTGATGCTGTCCCCTTATCCTCAATGGGCGACACGCCATGCTCAAATAGTGATCCTGCAGCGTGTGACCGCACTTACTGTGCTGACCCAACCAGGAAACGGGCTGGAGTCAGGAGATCTGCTCGTTTACAAAACTTGCAACCCCTCCGATCCATGACCCCTAACAAAAAGAGGAAAAACAGACATTCTGTTCAGCTTTTGTCTAATAATGACAGCAGATTGCCTCTGCCTCCAAAGACTCTCGATCAAAGTAGTATGGCGGTACATCTGCAGGAAGGCCTTCTCCCTAACGTGGTTGGCCTTCAAGGGACCACAGAAATCAGGGTTTTTGAGGGAGAGCTGGTTCCACCACCTGCTCCTCTCCAGGGACCCTCCACATAAAGAGGCAGCTACGAATGGAAATTCAATTGACCTGGAGCTTTATGCTTCCTCTGTCCTGGGTTACATCAGTACATGTGCTGAAAATGTATCCATAAGAAAGTGTGTTAAATTTTACCCCAATCAAAAACCCTGGCTAAATAAAGATGTCCGCACCCTGCTGGCAGCCAGGGACACTGCATTCAAGTCTAAAGACACTGAGGAGTTGAGAAAGTGCAGGAGAGAACTGGATGATGGCATAAAGAAGGCCAAAGCCGCGTATGCACAGAGGATCGAGGGACAGTTCACCTCACATGATCCAAGGAGCATGTGGCAGGGCATCAAATGCTTAACAGACTACAAGGGCAAAAGCAAACAATGCCCCAGGGACCCATCCCTGCCTGATGCCCTCAATAAGTTTTATGCACGTTTTGATGATCCAAACAGACCAACTAGCACCAGACTCACCTCATCACCAGACGAGGAGCACCTCAAAGTGACCGCAGCAGAAGTGAGAGGCAGTCTCAGAAGGATCAACCCTCATAAAGCTACGGGTCCAGACAACATCCCAGGGAAAGTTCTGAAGGAATGTGCGGACCAGCTCTGTGAGGTGCTGGCTGACATCTTCACCACCTCACTTGCACTGGAGTCAGTTCCCACCTGCCTGAAGACCGCCACCATCATCCCAGTCCCAAAAAGCTCCACAGTGACTGGTCTGAATGACTATAGACCGGTGGCCCTCACCCCGATAGTCGCTAAATGTTTTGAGAAACTGGTCATGTCCCACATCAAGACAGCCGTCAACATCAACGAGGACCCTCATCAATATGCATATCGTGAGAACCGATCAACAGAGGACGCCATCTCCTCCGTGGTCCACACTGCTCTCACCCACCTGGATCAGAAGGACTCATACGTGCGTCTGCTCTTTGTGGACTTCACATCTGCCTTCAACACCATGATCCCCCAAACTCTGATAGACAAACTATCCACACTTGGACTAAGCCCCTCTATTTGTAACTGGGTCTTAGACTTCTTAACAGACAGACCACAGTCCGTGAAGATCCACAACTTCTCCTCCTCCACCATCACCCTCAGCACTGGCTCTCCTCAGGGATGTGTGCTGAGCCCTCTTCTGTTCACTCTGCTCACATATGATTGTAGCCACACATCCAGGCTGTCATATTGTTAAGTTTGCAGATGATACAGCTGTGGTGGGATGCATCACAGATAATGATGAATCCAGCTACAGACAGGAGGTGGAACATCTGGAGAGCTGGTGCAAAGAGAACAACCTTCACATGAATGTGAAGAAGACGAAGGAGATGATTGTGGACTTCAGAAGGAACAAACACACCCACACCCCACTGTATATAGGTGGATCTGCGGTGGAGGTGGTCTCCAGCTACAAATACCTGGGTGTACACTTGAATGATAACCTCAGCTGGAGCAACAACACCACCAGCCTGATCAAGAAAGGTCATCAGAGACTCTACTTCCTCAGACGGCTGAGACGAGCCGGTCTGAGAAGCCCAGTCCTCACCTCGTTCTACAGGTGTGCAGTGGAGAGCGTCCTGTGCTCCAGCATCAACGTGTGGCATGGAGGCTGCACAGTTGCAGAGAGAAAAGCTCTACAGAGAGTGGTGAAGGCTGCACAGAAGTCTGTGGGAGTCAGTCTCCCCACCATCACAGACATTTACACCTCCAGATGCAGAAAAAGAGCCACCTGCATCATGAAAGACCTCACTCACCCAGCACACTCACTCTTTGCACCACTCCCCTCGGGACGGAGGTTGAGGAGCATCAAATGTAGAACCACTAGACTGAGAAACAGCTTCTACCCTGAGGCTGTCAGACTCATGAATAAATAAATAATAAGAATAAACACTGCAAAATGTCACATCATACTGATACTGTACTGATCTGTTTCTTGTTGCTGCGTTCATCTGTGACCATCTGCTCATGTTCGTGCTGCTGTTTATAATGATGTTTTTCTACTACATTAGGGCTTAGTGTATTACTAGCTGATGTGATGTCTCTCTTAGTTAATCCTAGATGTTATTATTGTATTTCTCTTGCATTTGTTGTTGGATGTAACTGGGACCCTGTGTACATAATCTCGTTTTCAACACATGTACTACATGCGGTGCAAATGACAATAAATTCTCTCTGACTCTGACTCTGACTCTGACATCACCAGAAGGAACAGTCTCGCCATTTAGGCTGAGAACGGTGGCTAATTTTAGCTTGGTGGCAGAGAATAATAATAATAATAATAATAATAATAATGAATTCCATTTATAATGCACTTTTCATTAATAAAAATCTCAAAGTGCAAATCTCAGGCCTGCCCGAGAACGTAGTAAAAACCAATCAAAATGCACAAGCTATGTCAAAACAGTCTCTTTACGCCCGGAAATGGCATATTTTTGAAGCTTGGTGCACAGAAAGAAATAGTATTTCTTACTCATGTGACTTGGCCCAGCTCCTCAACTTTCTTCAGGACCTCTTGGAGAAAGGTCGTTCTTTCTCAACGATTAAGGTGTTCTTATCAGCAATTTCAGCTTGTCACGAGGGCTGGGGGAGCAGGACGCCTAGCGCGCACCCGCTCATAATAAGATTTATGAAGGACGTGCTAAGGAATAGACCCCCCAGCAGGATCTTGACCCCTGGATAGGATCTTAGTATGGTCTTGGGGGCTCTCTGTGACCTCCCATTCGAACCACTGAGCGAGATTAAGATAGATTTATTATC
>JBBPBX010028543.1:18721-36492 GCA_038048925.1 Garcialebias charrua
GCGCGACGCTGACGCCCCTGCCGAAAAGGTGTGATTGTATTCCTTCAGGTAATCGCGCGGAGCGCAATTTCCCATAGCATTTATGTTGCACCTCGTTCCCTTCCTTCAGGGAACATGAGTTATGGTGCATAACTTTCAGTTTGTTCGTTAGCCTTGTGAGCTGGATGACTTGAAAAATAAGTGAGGTACCAACTTCCAATTTGGTGTGTGGCTGCATCTATGTGTAAGAAAGGTCCCACTGAAATTGTTTGGATTGCCATGTCAAAGCCAAGATGGCTGGTGCCATATATATACAGATGTAAACCTTGCGAGCTTGATAACTTGGAAAAATAAGTGCGATACAGACTTCTTTTTTTAGCATGTAGCTGCATCTAGTGTACAAAAGGTCACCATCGGAAATTGTGTTGTCATGTCAAAATGCAAGATGGCTGCTACCACATATGTCTTTCCATCCCATTAACTGGATAACTTGAAAGGTAAGCAATGTCCCAACATCCCTTTTGGTGTGTCTGCATCTAGGGCACTATCGGAAATATGATTGTCACATCAAAATCCAAGAAGGCTGTCATCATATGTATATGGTATATATATGTGTATGTTTGTTTGGGGGTGTATGTGATATTTGGCCACCCTGATCATTTGATGAAACTATGCTTTTTAGATGTTATATTGCTGAAAAGTTTAGTTTTCTCAAATGACTGGGGTGGTCAAAGATTAGTCTATGGTGGCTCTCGCCACCACTGCGCCCACCTTTTCATTCATTCATTCAACCTTTATTTAAACAGGCTAGCCTCGTTGAGTCACGGGGACTCATTTACAAGAGGGACCTGTCTCACTCACACCAAACAACCATCCACTCTCACACTCACACCTAGGGTCAATTTAGAGTCACCAATCAGCCTAACAAGCATGTTTTTTGGTCTGTGGGAGGAAACCGGAGTACCCGGAGGAAACCCACGCATGCACGGGGAGAACATGCAAACGCCACCCAGAAAGGCCCCGGACCGGGATTTGAACCGGCAACCTTCTCGCTGGCTCTACCAGTTGTGCCACCGTGCTGCCCGTGCTGCTACCTTAGCTCTGCCATTGCACCTGGTGATGTATAATATAGCATCCTTTGTCACTCTGCGCCACCTCAGAAGCAAAAAGGAAACACTACCTCCATTTTTATACACCGAGTAACTGTGTAATAAACCCACTTGAATATCTTGCTTCAGAAACATGGTTGTCTTGCATTATCTGTACAATTCCAGTACAGAAAAATACTCATCTCCAAAACTACAAACATTCACTTTTGAAATTCCTCAGTGATGGAGGACATCAATGTACCACCTCAGAATCAGAATCAGACCAAGCTTTATTATCGTTGCTCCGAGATACAATGAGAACATGTACGTACAGCTGCCAGAAAGCTGGATGAAGTGCACAAAGCTGCTGCTATAAAGCGCTGCCTTCTTATTCTTATTCAGAATTTAATAAATTGATAGAAAAAGGGACAAAGGCATGAGGAGAGGGATAGTGGCATTACAAAACATCTTCACACCTTGTCCTACAGGACACGATTTAAGACATAAAAAAACTCTGCCAGCTAAGCACGTTTATGCACATGTGGCATATGCATTTACAACAAGGCAGTCCATGAAGCACTAACAGATAGTCCATTGTCCTGATAATATGATGGTCAGCCGGCACAGTTTACGTTAACTGTGGTGTTGTTGTGGGTTTTAAACTTAACCAGGTGGTCATATCTTGCAGTTTCCTGGCGGTCGGGTGTACAAATGCCATAGTGGCTCAAGGTTTAAACCAGCTGGTAAATGAGGGCACTCGTACAGGTTAAGATGTTTCAAGAGAAACTACTCCAAGGGAGGATTGTGGCATTGTATACCTAACACAGAACGGAACGCCTTACAATGCACACCTGTATAGATCTCTTCACAACACACAGTGCCATTGCACAACAGGTCCTAACAACTGCAGGTTCAACCTTACATGTGTAGGGTGACACCAGAGCAGAGATAACTACATTTGTAGTGGTGCCATAACCAGAAGGTAGGGACAGAGGACATATCATGTTCAGTAAAAAAAAAATTGTCTATTACACACTTTTGTGCCAGTACCAGAGCTTTGGTGGGAGAGGACTAATCCGCCCAGTGCTGTGGAGACAATGACATTCCTAGCATCTTCGTAGAGAGATGTGGGGTTTTACTTTTGGTCATCTCAGGGGACCCTGATAGTTGCATCACCACAATCCTGTGCCCACGTCTTACCTGACACGAGACCAGCATTGTGTGCGTCCAACCTGATAGTGTCATTACTGTAACACAGCCACATTGTAACAATTCTATTTTGTTGACCCCCCCCCCCCCCTTAATTTTTCCTTTTGTCTTGCAGGTGTGCTGAGTGAGCTGATTGCCTTGCCACCAGAGTTTATAAGGTGGTTCTGATACAGTGTTTGGCAGTGGACCGTTAGTCTATATCTTTGGTCCTCCTGGTTCTTCCAGTCTCGATGTAGTGTCCCACTGATCTGTCAGTTCCATATCTGCTAGATGTTCAGTCTCCATCTATGTTCTGAAACTCAAGATTGGAAAGTAAGCTCCGTCTGTTTACCTGCACGTACTTGTTTCTGAAACCCCTTACCTCCTCCTCCAAACCTGCATAAGGAAAATATATTAAAAGACTCTTTCTCTCAACTGTTTATAAAGATCCTCAGTACTCTGGCCTACCCTATCCCACCCCTGTAAATAAACCTGCTTCTTTACTGTTTATGGTGTCTGATCGTGTGTTCTTAGATTCCGTTACCTGAGCCTTGTAACATTATAACAAAAGTATCACAGTGTCATTAGCAGAAATTACATATGTGACCTTTCAATAAATTCATGCAAACACTTTTTTGTACAGTGCCCTGAGACAATGGCCCTCATGCACGAAAATGTTCGTATTTTTATCCTAAATTTCTCCTACTTTTGTTCGTACGAAGCGTTCGTACGAACATGCCACGTCAGATCCAACAAAGTCTTCTATCATGAGGAAACGTGTGTAAATGCAGTGCGTATATTTAATGAATCCCACCTGTCCTAAACAGCTGCGCGTGCACGCGTGAAGGTTATTTACATAATTCCCACCCCTCAAAACACCATATAAGGCCACAGCTTCCTGCTGTCAGACAGCAGGAAGTGTCCATTCATTCAAACTCATGAAGTAAAAGGAGGAACTTCACGCGTTCGGAGATCTGCTCTCAGTCGCGCTGTGGCTACCCCCCCCCCGCAGGTGTCGGATGGTCAAATATTTTTAATGTTAGTGTAAACAACTGTGTAGTTTCACTTATTCAGAAGAGCCGTGGCGCACCGCTGCCCCCCACCCCCCCGCAAGTGTCGGATGTGTTTTTCAACAGAAGCATTTTAAAATGTCTCGAAACTACAGTTAACATCATATTAATATTGTAGTGCATATGTTTTGTCTCCCGTGGGTCGTACAGTATCAGAAATCAAGAATAAATGGTTTGATCTGAAAATGGCTTCAAACAAACATCTCGCCGCAGCACGGACAGGAGGTGGTCAGGAGGTGGTCAAGGATTGACCACCTCCTGACATGTTGGCACGCGTCTTGCTGCGCAAGGAGGTGGTCAAGACGCGTGCCAACATGACAGGAGGTGGTCAATCCTTGACCACCTCCTGTCATGTTGGCACGCGTCTTGCTGCGCAAGGAGGTGGTCAAGACGCGTGCCAACATGACAGGAGGTGGTCAGGAGATGGATGGACAATAAATGCCACGCTGCAAGATGCGTGCCAACATGTTTTGCAGCACAAATGATGCGCGCACCTCCTGCTCATCGCGCACCTCCTGGTCAGGGCGCAACCACATTCTGCAGGTTATATTTCGAATCAGATATAATAATCAATTGCTCCGATGGTGTTTGGCACAAGATCAGTCTTAATTCGTACTTGTTCTGCGGCGGTGTGGGGATTTTATGTACCTGGGTGTTAATATGAGGAGCGGCTTTGATGACCAAGGGGAGCGCACGGCCTGCGCGACACACCAGACAAATTAAACTTAAAATTATAATTCTAATTCAAACAGAATAACCTATTGTCAAGAATAATTATGGTGCGTGATTTTTTTAAACCCAAAATATTTTCTAAATAACGAAATATGAAGTTATTCGTGCAGAAGATCCGTCTGGATGACAGCAGACTGACGCTCCTAAATTATACGACAGGTCCGGACCGCTCGTAAATTTTGTTCGTATCTGAAGAAAATCGTAGGATACGAAAACATTGTTGAATGCCACAAATGATCCTAAATCACTCGTACGCACAGTGTAAGAACAAATCTGTGCGTACGAATGGTTCGTGCATGAGGCCCAATGTTTTTGAGGCTTGTAATGTTAAAGGCATTGGTTTCCCGATACCTTGCTTCTTACAAACACAAGATACTCATTGGCCAACCACATGCAGGACATTTGTTAACAAGTCCTATCACTTAACCTTCTCCTGTCAGGCTGAATTAGAAGGGGTGAAATGAAATGTAGGAGTATCTGATTCTTTGTTACTTCCTTCGTGGATGCACCGTTGGAATAAAAGCTCTCAGCTCTTTGGCAGCTGCCAATCAATATCCTCAAGGCCCAACCTGATACTCCTCAGAACAAAGCACGTCTTGGTTCATTTGCTAAGAAGAAAAGATTTCCATCAGGAAATGTCTCAACATGCATGTCATTCTAACAGCTTCTCTTCTGCAGTGCTGGGCAGCGCTAATCCAAAAATTAGTTCCGCTATTTCTAAAGCACTAATTTATTTATTTAGGTCCGCAATTTCAAAAGCACTAATGTCTTATGAAAATTAGGGGAAGCTAAATTCTATTTTTTTTTTCCATTTATAGATGGCCTCCCTTCACACCTTTTAGCCATCCTCTCACTCCAATTTTTTTTAAGAGAGAAAGAAAGAAAAGAGAAAGTAAGACAACAAATCAACAATTATCAACCAAAAGAGCACAAGGCAAACACACCCAACCTCCGTCCACAATCCCGCAAAGCACATGACAGAACACAACAATGTAACCTACATGCATAAAGACTAATAATATTCATGAGCTTGCAGTAGAATTCTATAAATACACATACCCATATCTACAAATATATACATACAGTAGTATACATACATATACTTTTATATTCATTTATATATATACCCATCTACATATCTACAAATATATATATACAGTAGTATACATACATATACTTTTATATTCATTTATATACCCATCTACATATCTGCATATATCTATATATACATCCCTGCATCCATTTGTGTGTGGTTGTGAGCATGCATAAGTGTATAAGGTTCCTCCAATAGAACATTTAGTAGCGACTGTGAAGCATCAGAGATCCGTCCCCCCAAAGCCCGAGGCAGACGAAGGAGCGATCAAAGCCCAAGACCCCAGGAAGGACCCCGAGCCCAGAGTCCCCAGGACTGCCCGAACAGGACGAGCCACTAGCCCACTCCCCAGATCCTACCAAGGGGAAGAACCGGACGAACCCCTACCAGCGACCACATACAATGACCCCCCGGTGTCGCCCGCGACAAATTCACAGGCCCCCGCCGGAGCCCGCTGCACCGACGTAGCCCCAGGGCCGGTCACCGAGGCTCGGGCACCGGGGACGCCCACCCCTCAGGCCCAGACCCGACCGGACCAGAGGGCACGAGCCCCACCAAGCAGCCACCAGGCCGTGCCGACAAACGCCCAAGCGCCCAACCCCAGATAGTGAGGGCCCCAAGCACGCCCGCAGGCAAGGGAACATTTATTATTATTTATTTAGGTCCGCAATTTCAAAAGCACTAATGTCTTATGAAAATTAGGGGAAGCTAAATTCTAAACCGCTAATTCTAAAATAAAACACCATCAGACAAGAAGCAAGTTTTAAGTTGTTTGTATTGTATAGACTTAGGAAGGTATTTATAATAATATTGTTTGTAATAATAATCATTTTCTTTGAGTATAACCAATAGACAGGAAGGTATTTATAATAATATTGTTTGTAATAATAATCATTTTCTTTGAGTATAACCAATAGACAGGAAGGTATTTATAATAATATTGTTTGTAATAATAATCATTTTCTTTGAGTATAACCAATAGACAAAATACACACAACAAAACAGACCCTGATTACACCCAAGAGTTCTTTTTTTTTCTATTTTAAATCAGTTCTTGAATCCCGGATGATTAAAGGTCCATCAATCAATAATCTGGTAGTTTGTAGTTCATGATCCAGGGTAATATGGGCAGCACGGTGGCACAACTGGTAGAGCTGCTGCCTCTCAGCGAGAAGGTTGCCGGTTCAAATCCCGGTCCGGGGCCTTTCTGGGTGGAGTTTGCATGTTCTCCCCGTGCATGCGTGGGTTTCCTCCGGGTACTCCGGTTTCCTCCCACAGACCAAAAAACATGCTTGTTAGGCTGATTGGTGACTCTAAATTGACCCTAGGTGTGAGTGTGAGAGTGGATGGTTGTTTGGTGTGAGTGAGACAGGTCCCTCTTGTAAATGAGTCCCCGTGACTCAACGAGGCTAGCCTGTATAAATAAAGGTTGAATGAATGAAAAAAAATATGTCCAGAAAAAAACAAATAGTTTGGTGCAATTTAAGTCCTACCGCACAGCTGCGGAGGTCCGGTAGCTTGCCATCATCCTGGGTGGGAACAGGAGGTGAAAAAAACCCTGACCTGAAACAAGGTCATAAACAAAACAAAAATTAGCATTACTTTATACACAGGACTAAACTGTTATCAAAATTTCTATAGGCAGTCAACAGATTTAATGAAAAGTAACTAAAATGATCCTAAAAGGATGAAATTACAAAAATCAAAGGATTTATTTAATACTTTACGTATATATATTCTATTCGGCCACGAAATTAACAAAATGAGAATGATCTTTTAATCCCTAAGACCACTTTTAAATCTCAAATACATGGGCGTGTCGCCAGACTCGCCACCGCATTTCTATTTCATAAAAGGAACCCAAATACATAAAACGAACGACTCACCGTCGAGTGGTCGACACAAAACACAGAATACAATCCTCCGGCCGCGTTAATTTAGCTTGATACAGCGGGGTTCTCCCATGATTTATGAACACACCGAGCGCAACCAGCTAGCCACAGAATTAGCCCCCGAGTTCACCTCTGACCCGGAAGATGTCAAGATGGAATAGTCCATTTTTAGTAGGGGGATACAGAAATCGACCGGTTTTTGTATTGCGTTTTTAATGATCGTTTTCATCGTAACTATAATTATTTTTATGTTAAATGTACATTAACAAGCATGAGCAATGTTAGTGATGTAGGTGACTGGCCGGGGCGCGGCGGGGCCGGGGCCCCTGCTGATTGGGAGCCCCAGGCAACGGCATCATTTGCCTACATGGTAGATCCGTGTCTGTTCTCCCCTCTGCTGCTCCCCCTCCCTCCTCTCTGCTCCCGGTGTACTTACACCAATGGGGGAAAAAGCAGCTACGAGAGCCAGCGAGAGCCTGTAAATAAGTTTTTTCGTTTTTACTGATAGATAATTAGTTATTAGCGGTACTGCATTTTAAATAAAAATAGCACAAATCCGCTTATGAATTATAAAAGTTAGTCAAACCACAAAAACGCTGACAAATAATTTAGGTCCGCTGTAAGCGGATTAGCGCTTTAGCGCTCTCTAGCGGTCTGTGCCCACCTTTGCTCTTCTGTATCTTTTATTTGAAGCCTGTCATGGTGGAGGTTCACCAAATGCTCTGGTTGCACCAGCACTGGCTGGGGCTCCATGCGACATGCCGGCTCCCAAACACCAGAACCAATGGTGCATCAGAGGGGTGCAGGAAGGGGCGGGCAGCGGCGGTGGGGGTGGCAGCGGATTTACACTGACAGCTCAACACACGGAGGGCTGCCGGTTTCTTCGTGACAGCATACGAAATGCCTACCTGAGGTGCTACAGATGGAGGAGTCAAAGACAGAGGGTTCCTTACAAGATGTTTTGGAATGAACCATTAATATTTCATCAAAACTGCGTTTACGCACGCAAACAAACAAAAAAGGAAGTATGTCGCCTTAATCCTCCCTGGAGTCTCTCACTCACTCAAACTCAGACATGCTCTCTTCTGTGCTTCAACTTTTCCCTGTATTGTTTCACCCACAAGCCTTATCTTGGCTTCATTTTCCCCACTTTTTGTTCCACTCCGGCTAAAGCAAATAGGTTAAACCAGGTTTAGTGATGACATATTTCACAGTTCGTTACAGCCAGTCAATTAGCATAGTCCAGTTTGCCAGTTTTTAATTCTACGGCAGGAGATTTACTCGTCGTGAATATGCTGGGTTCATAAAATCTACTCTCCTTATGGAAGTGATAAACGCAAATAGAAAAGCTTCTAACAAAAGAGGAATAATGCTAAAATGTCATTGTGTTATTTTTTCCTGTCAATAGAATGTACTGTACATAAAATAAAAAGGGCAAACACATTATATCTTCATTTATCTCTTATTTATCAAGAAAAATACCTGCACAGGTATATTGTAGAGCATCTATCCATGAGAAAATTGACAGAAGTTTAAATATCTTTTTCTTTTATGAGTGATGCTAAGCAGCTTTTAACGAGCTTAAATTGGTCTCAGGCAACCCTGAGGCGAGGATAANTTGACATGATTTTTTTTTTAATAATTGTGAAACAAATCTAACTCCATATGTGCACCACTGCTCTCTACACTGACTCAATCAAAATTTCTGTGAATTAAAATATGTACACTAGATATTAATAATGAGTCCAACATAGAAATAAAGACAGTTGTGTTTTCAAGCAATAAAAAAGAGAACTGAATACATTTCCTCTTTTTTCTTCGAACGTTTATTTATACAGGTTAGTCCCATTGAGCCTCGAGACTCATTTACAAGAAAGACCTGATAATGACAAAGAGTGATGACAACAGTGGACAACAAAGACAACAATAGACAATCATAAAAGAAAGCAAACTGACAAGAACAAATGAAAAAAAATACTGTAGTATTAAAATTTTAAACAAAAACAGCTAAGTTGTAAGGTGGTGTAAAATACTAAAAACAGGAACATGTCTGCATTGATTCTTGCCATGAACTTAACAGATGTTTGGAGCCACTTAGAGAAGTCAAGGTTGAGAGCTTCAGATCTTTTTGCAAGATATTCCAGGAAACAGGAGCAGAGAAGTTCCTTTTGCCTAGTTCAGTCCACACTGAGGGGACACTGCAGGTAATAATGTCCTGAGAGTGCACCCTGTAGCTGCACTCACGCAGAGACATGTAGGAGGAGATGTATGAAGGCAGCAGACCAAGGAGTGATTTAAAGATGAAAATGGACCAGTGAGAGTCTGCGTGAAGTTAATGATGACCAGTTAACAAGTGAATACTGGGTGCAGTGGTGGGTATGATAATCACAGCCAGTTATGAATCTTAGTGCAACGTTATAGACAGCATCCAACACATGCAAAGGTGCTTGTAGGCAGTGGCGGTCCGTGGCATGTGCGAACTGAGCGGCCGCACAGGGCGCCATCCAGCAGGGGGCGGCATAAGAGGAGACCCCGCTCCTCGTTTTTTTATTTATTTAAATCTTTTACAACTTTTGTTTTTAACAACATAACACAGAACACTACCGCGCTGCTCCTGGGCCGCCCCACCCTTAATTTATTCACATGTCCTCAGTTTAATCACCGCAGCAGCTGCTGGGTGCATTTCCTCAACCCAGGTTGTCCGCCCCACCTCCACTTTTACTTTTGTTTTTGTTACGGAGGTGACACTACGTGCGGTCAGTGGAAAGATGGAAGAGAGGAAGAGTGAAGAGAAAGATTAAAAAGAGAGAGGCTCTGGAAACAGACACAGCTAAATGTGCAAACAGTAGCCGTGTTTCCATCAAGGTTTCTAGGTGCGCATTTTGAAGTATCGCAGCAGAAAAGCTTAATGGAAACGGCAAAATCCGTATTTACTTTCTCAAGTTCGCCAAAAAGTTTATACGCTCGCTTGAGGTGGTTTTTGGGATCTGCGAAAATGAGCAGATGCGCAAAACGACAGATGGAAACACATTTGCCGACTCGTGCTGCCGTAGCGAACATTCACGTCACGTGACTGATCAGCTGTTTCCGCTCCGGACAACATGTAACATCGCTAAAACTAGTTGGCATGACAGAATAAATACAACTCGCCCGATAGCAACACATACCTGAAATATTCTCTCCATTTTGATGAGATGTGTGGCCGGGTTCTGTTTTCAACTGCTACTTCCTGTTTACTGTAGACATGCGCAGTGCTGACGTCTGACGTAATGACGCTGACGTCTGACGTAATGACGCTGACGTCTGACGTAATGACGCTGTGCGCGGCTTGGAAGAAGCGCTTCAAGCCAGCAGATGGAAACACTTCTGATCTGCATTAATTTGTATTTACATATTTGCGAGGTAGCTCAAAATTCGAAATGAAAATGGATGGAAACACAGCTATTGACAAATTTTTCACTCAAACAGCTGCAGTTTGTTAATGAGAGATCAAACAGGTAAGACATGCTGTTGAATTTTGCTGCAAAACACAGTTCAAGTTAATTATCAAGTCAATGAATTTTGTGGTGTGTAGCATTGTGACATAACATACTGTTAAATAATTTAAATAATATTATATGAGTCTGGATGAAGACCTGCTCTATATGAAAAGTGCCCTGAAATGTTAACCCTTTAATGAAACTGGCCTGAATTGATCATAAGTCTTTGTAAAAAGGGGAGATTTGTGCAGTTATGACAATTTTTTAAACGTGATTTAGTGTCAGGAGTGATGAGGGGATTGTTCCTGTCAGTATGAAGGAACAGGTGAGCTGTTCTAACTCTGTGTGAACAAACAAGCATTAGTTCCAATATAAACACTTTCTAAACGACAGTAGTGACATTGTTATCATTAAAAGTAAGATAATAAATACATAAAGCAATGAAAGGTTATGTTTGTCCAGGATTAGACAGTGATGTGATCTTAATGGCTTTTTCCCATTACTGTACTTTTATTGTTTGGTTATACAGTGAGATCAATGGCTTAATAGCTGTTGTAGTAGCCTTTACCTTGTTATTTATTTCCAGGTCATGGGGGTCACTGGTGCCCATGTCCAGCAATCACTGTGCAAGAGGCAGGAGACACCCATGACAGGTCTCCAGTCCATCACAGGGACACATAGAGAGAGAGAAGCAACCATTCACTCTCTCACTCACACCTAGGGAAAATTTCATGTTACCAATCAGCCTAACATGTATGTTAGGCTGATTTGTCTGTGGGAGGAAACCAGAGTACCTGGAGAAAATCCACACATGCACTGAGAGAACATGCAAACTCAGAGTTCCAGTTATTAAATGAGTAAATAAATGAACCAATCTCTAACTGTTCTGTAAACTGATCTGGTGACTATTTAAAAAAGTTGTATGGGTGTAATAAAATAAGGGATACGTGGCATGTGTCTTTCCTCCCTCAGTAACACTTCCTCTGTCGGTTTTAGTCAAAAAGAGAAAGGAAAGTGATAAACATTCAGTACGTCAATGTCCTTTGTCACTGAGATTGTATGTAGTTTTCTACATGAGTGTTTTTTCTCGACTGGAATTAAACAGGAAATGCAAGTAAACAATGTTTTTGGTGAAACATATTTGAGTTGCACTGGGGATAACAATGGAGGCAATTTTTGTTGTTTCTTTCTTTCTTTTGCTTGTCCGAGGCAGCGACAAATCTTGATGAGCGAAAGGAGCAATTTTATTCAAAATCATGCAGTGGAGGAACCAGGGGGTGGCCAATGGTGGCTTTGGCCCCCATAGATTAATCATCAGCCGCCCCAGTCATTTGAGGAAACTATACGTTTCAGCAACATAAAAACTAGAAAACTGACTTTCCTTAAATGACTGAGATGGCCAATATGTTAGGCATGTAACGGTTGTAATGGGTTTACCGAACCGTTCCGGTACACCACGTTCGGTTCGGTCCACCTGCGTACCGTTTCGGTTATTTTTTCACTCATTAAACGTTCTTAACAGGGGAATATATGCACCGCGGAACAAAATTTCCTGGGCGCGTTTCAGCACGGACCTATTTTCGCGTGGCACGCGCAGCATTTAGCCGTTAGCATCTCGTGCGGTCTCCTGTTTTTGAACGTTATAGCTTTCTTCAAAAGATGAGCGCACGCGCAGCTTGTGTGGACTTCATGAAGACTGCAGCAGCTGAGTGCGTGACGCAGCAGCAACACGTCACGTGAACGCGCTGGAAACTGTCATCTGAACGTGAACAGCAGCTGTATTAAAACTTCATCCGAACGTGAACAGCAGCTGTATTAAAACTCCTTCATCCGAACGTGAATGAAGAGCTGTATTAAAACTTCATCCGAACGTGAACAACAGCTGCATTAAAACTCCTTCATCAGGTAATCAGAGCGGTCCAGAGCAATAACACAAGCTGTGAGTTTTTAAATCTCTGAATCTGTCTGAACGTTGTTATATGCGCAGGGTTTAAAGTTACTGAGCGTCACTATGAGACATTCATCACGTCAACACTTCAAAAAGTTCAGCTCTTTATGAAAAAACTAACTGATGTTGTCAACAACAAGCCCTGGACCAGATTAAAGCCCTGCCTGCCATGATGAAGAGTGAGAGATTCAATTGTTCAAGAGGTATTGTTTTATTATTATCTAAATAATCGTTTTTTTTAAATCATAATCTTATTACAGGTAGTCCCCGATTTACGAGCGAGATCCGTTACAACGAGGCGCTCGTAAACCGGAAATCTCGTAATTTGGAACGGCCGCCATTTCTCTCGTAAATCCGGAAATCCGCTCGTAAATTGGAACGGTTTTCGCTAGCGCGACTAAAAACACTCTATTTTCATCTAAAAACTACTTTTGAGTGCATAAAAATGATCGGAAACGTGTGTTTATATGCTTAACTAACTAACTGTAGTGAAAAAACACATGAAAACTCAGTATTTTTTTCGTTTTTTCCAAAAATTCGCAGCTCGTAAGTCTGGAACCTCGCAGATCAGAGCGCTCGTAAATCGGGGACTACCTGTAACTTGTTTTTTTTTTAATCTCTTTTGTTTTTTATTTCCAGTCTGTGACAGAGGTAAATCCACCTGCAGCTAAGTGATGACTGAACTGAACTCTGAACTGTTCCCACAGTCCCACCTGTCCCACCAAGAAGAAGTTGTGAGTACAGTAATGAGGACAAATACAGCCACACTGCTGCTACTGAACAAAAACTTGATTAGTTAGATTGTAAACAGTCTGTTGCTGCTTATTGTTCTGACTGTTATTGTATTTATTAAGATTTTTATTATTGTTAGTATAGTTTATTTATTGTAGAGTGCTGTTTATTTAAAATCAGAGTCAGAGAGTCTTTATTGTCATTTGCACCGCATGTGGTACATGTGATGAAAACGAGATTATGTACACGGGGTCCCAGTTACATCCAACAACAAATGCAAGAGAAAAACAGTAATAACATCTAGAATTAACTAAGAAAAACATCAACTAGTAATACACTAAGCCCTAATATAGTGGAAAAACATCATTATAAACAGCAGCACGAACATGAGTCTGTATGAGCAGATGGTCACAGATGAACACAGCAACAAGAAAACAGATCAGCATCAGCATGATGTGATATTTTGCAGTGTTTATTTTTATTTTATTTTTATTTATTCATTCATGAGTCTAACAGCCTCAGGGTAGAAGCTGTTCCTCAGTCTAGTGGTTCTACATTTGATGCTCCTCAACCTCCGTCCTGAGGGGAGTGGGGCAAAGAGTGAGTGTGCTGGGTGAGTGAGGTCTTTCATGATGCAGGTGGCTCTTTTCCTGCATCTGGAGGTGTAAATGTCTGTGATGGTGGGGAGACTGACTCCAACAGACTTCTGTGCAGCCTTCACCACTCTCTGTAGAGCTTTCCTCTCTTCAACTGTGCAGCCTCCATGCCACACGTTGATGCTGGAGCACAGGATGCTCTCCACTGCACACCTGTAGAAGGAGGTGAGAACTGGGCTGCTCAGACCAGCTCGTCTCAGCCGTCTGAGGAAGTAGAGTCTCTGATGAGCTTTCTTGATCAGGCTGGTGGTGTTGTTGGTCATCCAAATGGGTCACTTTTATTTATTACAATACAATACAAACATATTTTGGCACATTTTCAAAATAAACATTTTGTAAGTCTTTATTTTGTAAAAATTTTTTTTAAATTTGTACCGAAAAAACCCGAAAAAAAAACGAACCGAGCTCTCCTTGTAGTTGAACCGAACCGAAATGTGATTTTAGCGTACCGTTACACCCCTACAATATGTACATACTGTATAAATATGGAGGAGGCCATCCTGGATTTTGATGTAATGACCTTTCTTACACCTAGATGCAGCAAGAAACACACCAAAATGGAAGTTGGTATCACTTATTTCTCAAGTTTTCCTGCACACAACATTCACAAATAGATGGACAGTCAGAGAGTAACTCCAATTCCCCCTCTTCACCCCCTGACAGAGGACAACAAGAAACAAATGGTTGATCTTGTTTTCAGAAGGATGAGTAAAAACATCTAGACCTTCTCAGGTACATTTTCTTTGTCTGCTCTTCAAAACAAACATTTGTGTGTCTGTAAATATGTCATTTCAAGTGTTATTAATAAAAAATCCCAACAAAACCAAAATAAATACGGTTTAGTTGCGCTGGCGTTTGCATGACGCCTTCAATAAAGCCTGACTGGTACATTGAGCATAAAATCAGAGACAGTCAGTCAGCTGGGTAACCCTACGACTGAACCATCCTTACAACATAACTAACATTTTAAATGAACAACTCTCCGATCACAACGAGCTTCGCTCGTCTATGTGGCCGTGCTCCTGGATTGTTGGTGATCTGAAGCTGTCGGTAAACATTAGCTGCTTCCACAAGCTAAAGAAAAGCTGAAAATGTACACCTCATGTTCAGCCGCTGAGTAAATACTGCAGGAATATGAGAACAAAACTCTCTGATATGCTTCATCCAGAAGCTTTATTTGTATTGACTAGAATAACCACATCTGAATGTAATTCAGAACCTTTCATGTAAAGAATGGTGTCGACACACAAACCCTCTCACACGCTTGGAGTGCCACATGGCACAGTGGTAGATCAACATGTGACGGTGAGAGATAGCAGCAGCTTGCTGTTGCCGGGAGCAGCCATTAAATAAACATGTCAAGTAGTGTGCGTTTTAATGATGATCAGCCGAGGCCCGTGAAGCGCCAGCCGAGAAGGATCGACACGACGCAACTCCCCAGACCTCCTCTCTCTGACGCTCGCTCTTCGTTCCTGCCTCTCATCCACACTTTCCTCACGCTGACAGAGATGGAAAGAAAGGCAGAACAAAAGGCAGGCCTCTTTTGAATCACGTCTGAGCGTTGAGGGTGAGGTGGGGGGAGGAGGGGGGGGGTTGTTTGTGTGATGATTCCTCGTTTGAAAAGAAAGAAAAACATCAGTCAAGCTGCACTCTATCCCCGGAAGTGTGTGTTGGGTTAGCTCCGAGTGCTGCGCGTTTGACATGAGAGTGAGTAACAGGCCGGCTGGTAAACGCTCTGTTTGTGTGTTTACGCCGTCCCGCACCCTTAGGTGAGGCAGCGCTCACTCGCACTTCTTTACTTCCGCCTCGACTTTGAAGAGCAGGGGCTCGGCGTCAAACTGAAGTTTGTTTGTTTTGCGTTTAGCGAGCGAGAGCTGCCATTGCTCCCCCTCCTTCCTCCTCATCTCGCCGCACGAACGCACTCCGGCGCACACTCGCTCGGCAAATCGCACAAACACTCCCCTCGCGCACACATCCGCCACACATCAGAAGTAGTGTGGAGTGCTGAGGCTGCATATGTAAATGCTGAGAGATTGTCAAGTGTCTGGGTGTGCATACATCAGGGTAATCAAGCCAGCGCTGATGGGGAGCGCTCGCTCCAGGAGCAGATCCGCAGTACTGGCAGTCACACAGCCGTCACTGAACTGCTGCCAATAATGTGTTTGAGAGGTGCTGGAGGAGGGGATGGAGTATGAGTGTGAGTGTGTGTGTTTACCCACACACAAACGTGCCCATCTGCAAGTTGCTGTCATCTATTTTGTATAGCGCGTATGTAAATGTGAAACCTCAACGATGGAAAAGCTGGTTTTGCATCTGAAGGTGAAGCCAGTCTATTCTGCTCAGTTTTAGTCTGTTTAGAAAAATGCTTGGACATAACCCGGCCTTGGTTTAACACCACACTTTCACACCGGATGATCATCCCACTACACGAAAAATCCATTGGAGCATGGATAGATCGGTGGAACCGATGGATAACGTCATTACGCTACAGTTTTAGTACAAAACCGACGTCCATTTCCCACATCCCTGAGATGCTCTCCATCGCCCATACCTCAGTCACATGTCCACTGTGGCCCGACTTGACTGAACATTATGGGAGACAGTGGAGAATCAGGACTATAATGCCGGTTACCCACTGCACAACTCGAAACGCGCCTGCCGTCCCCTTTTGGCCGCTGGTCACGGTCCCACTGAACCACTGAACACCGTCTGATGACGTACACTAGGGGGTAGCAGAGGGAGGGGTCTCTGGCTTGTTTTCCGGGTTCAGTTGTTGTGTAAACTGCACCTCCGACGGTCTTCGATGAGATTAAAACTTTTTTTTATGTTTGGGGTGATCTACACTGGAGAGGACAGCAGCCTGTCAGCAGCAACTGTAAAAATGTCACGTTTCTTACCGGAGTTTGGTTCCAATTCCTGGAGGCTGGATCCGGTAAGTTTAAAAAGTAAAAAAAAAAGTCCCGTTGTGGTTGTGTAATCAGATAGCAGAGGCTCTCTCGACTGTTTGCTGGACGCGTCGAGAAGCCAGAGATCGAATTTTATGGCGTTGGCAGTTCGACGCCGACGCGCGCGTGCGTGTGCAGGCTGCCCCCGCGCCGCTTCGATCACTTGAATCGCGCCGCTTCCTTGTTCGCCGTCACTCCACGCGTCTCCTCCATAGACTTTGAATGTAAACCGGCCGCTTCAGCCGCTCGACAAAGGGGGCAGTGGGTAACAGGCATGAGAGCTAGACCTTCAGTTACGATGTAATACTGTTACATCCTATTAAATGCTAACGTCAAAGACTATGGAGTCAAGGTCCACTTTACCATCAGTTTTGCAATCCAGTGACTCACCAACAAGAAGTGATTTCCCCCTGTGGGTAAAGATAATAGATGGATGGATGAAGATAAACATCTGACCATCTGACTTATGGTCCTTTTTTGTTACAGTCACCAACAACAAACTGAACAGAAATGTCAACCCAACACTAAACAGAACCAGCAACAACCCATCTGAACACATAATCTGAACAATCCACCGATTTCTCTCCCAAATCTACCCAGAAGGCCCCGTGGCTCACACACTTTCTTGTGTTCAAGTACAACGTCATTTCAACAGTTCACTCTGAAATTCAACAGTAACCCACAAAATTTACTGTTTCTGTAAAAATTTTATCATATAATGAAACCAAAATAGCCCTGTGATGGACTTGCTACCTGTCCAGAGTGTCCAGAGCCTCTCACACAGTAATGGTTGGACATGGGCACTGGCGACCCCATGCCAAAAAAAGGAATAAGTGGGCAAAGATAATGGATGAATGAAACCAAAGATACAACTGTAATATTGAAAATTACCAATGTTGTAAAGAATTAGTCAAGAAACAAATCTTTCAATCTACTGGTCCGTCTACGTTCCAACTCACACTGTGACCA
>JBBPBX010028544.1:0-36491 GCA_038048925.1 Garcialebias charrua
AGCATTCGGATTATTAAATAAATGTTGTGTTCTCGTCACTTCGGCAGATGTTTTTTTAAAAGAGTGATGTTCTGAAGGCTGAGCAGACAGACCCGAGCGGGTCGGGCTGCACAGAACCGGCGCCTCCACCAGCAGCAGGAAGATAAAGTCGAGCGTTTGGGTCCTGACAAAGCGACAGTGGCAGCTCTAATGTCTCCGCCGCAGCGTCCGGACCCAGACAACTCTCCGCGGCCATCGATCCGCTAAAGATTCCTGACGCCCGTCCATGATTGTCTTTGTCCCGCTCCGCCTCCGCCGAGACTCTGAAGTGCTGATGAAAAGCTTCGGCCTTTGCACCGATTGCTCGTTAAGAACGCTGATTTGCTTTTTGTCGTTCCACGTTTTGCTCCGTGGTCTCTTGTTCCTCCGGTCTTCTCCGTCCTCACGTCGATGACAGCTCCAGTTCCTCTGATTGCTTATTAAAAGTGTTAATTTGTTTTCCACAGCTTCTACTCCTCCAGATGTTCTCCTCCGTCACCTCTGTCCGAGCGCCGACCTCTTCCTCCATCGGGGGAGTTTTTAAGGTGCTGCTCGGCTGATGGCTGGCGGCTGCAGAGAGGTCTTCCTTCTGATTCTTCAGGCTTCAACGAGGCCGATTTGGTGAGAAGAGATTCATCATGTGAATATTTTATATATATTTTGTACATTATCATTTATGGGATTGTCTTGTATTGTTTCTTTTGTAAAAAAAATGAACACATTTAATAAACATAAACATAAACATCATCTGAGCTGTTTATAACATGGATCACTGCTGCTCATGTGTTTACCAACAAAACATTTGTTTCCATGAGTCAGACAGCGAAAGGAGCGCAAAGGTCGAAGGTCACACTGGCATCGACAGCAGATGGAGAAAAATATTCCAGAGGAAGAAAAGTCCAGAAACAGTTTCTGTTAGCTGCCAGGAGCTCATGAGAAACATCTGCTGGTTTTCATTTGGTAAACAACATTAAACTCTGGAGAGACTTTCAGTCCGTTTTTATCCTTTTATCAAAAATTAGAAATAGAATGGGAGTATGGGGTACCGGGCCCTTTGATACGGGCTGTTGGGTCCCTGTACGACCGGTGTCAGAGCTTGGTCCGCATCGCTGGCAGTAAGTCAGGCTCGTTCCCTGTGAGAGTTGGACTCCGCCAAGGTTGCCCTTTGTCACCGATTCTGTTCATAACTTTTATGGACAGAATTTCTAGGCGCAGCCAAGGTGTTGAGAGGATCCGTTTTGGTGGCCTTAGAATCGCTTCTCTGTTTTTTGCAGATGATGTGGTCCTATTGGCTTCATCAGTTCGTGATCTACAGCTTTCGCTGGAGCGGTTTGCAGCTGAATGTGATGCGGCCGGGATGAGGATCAGTTCCTCCAAATCCGAGGCCATGGTCTTGAGCCGGAAAAGGGTAGCATGCCCTCTCCGGGTCGGGGAGGAGGTCCTGCCCCAAGTGGAGGAGTTTAAGTATCTCGGGATCTTGTTCACGAATGAGGGAAAACTGGAGCGTGAGATCGATAGGCGGATAGGTGCAGCGTCCGCAGTGAAGCGGGCGCTGTACCGGTCTGTCGTGGTGAAGAGAGAGCTGAGTCAAAAGGCAAAGCTCTCAATTTACCGATCGATCTACGTTCCCACCCTCATCTATGGTCATGAGCTTTGGGTTATGACCGAAAGAACGAGATCTCGGATACAAGCGGCTGAAATGAGTTTTCTCCGCAGGGTGTCTGGACTCTCCCTTAGAGATAGGGTGAGAAGCTCAGTCATCCGGGAGGGACTCGGAGTAGAGCCGCTGCTTCTCCACATCGAGAGGAGCCAGTTGAGGTGGCTCGGGCATCTGGTTAGGATGCCTCCTGGACGCCTCCCTGGTGAGGTGTTCCGGGCATGTCCCACCGGGAGGAGACCCAGAGGAAGACCCAGGACACGCTGGAGGGACTATGTTTCTCGGCTGGCCTGGGAACGCCTTGGGATTCCCCCAGAGGAGCTGCTCCAAGTGGCTGGGGAGAGGGAAGTCTGGGCCTCCCTACTTAGGCTGCTACCCCCGCGACCCGACCCCGGATAAGCGGACGAAAATGGATGGATGGATGGATAGAAATAGAATGTGTTTATACAGAACACACAGGTGATCATAAGAATAATGATGTTTTCATTTGGTAAACATTAAACTCTGAAGAGACTTTCAGTCCGTTTTTATCCTTTTATCAAAAATTAGAAATAGAACGTGTTTATACAGAACACACAGGTGATCATAAGAATAATGATGATGTTTAACGTGTTATCACTTTACAAGATCAGTCTCTGGTGTTGAACAGATTCAGCTACTGGCAGAGTGAATGAACCAGGGCCTCATTCATTCATTTGTTCATTCATTCGTTCATTCATTCATTCAGTCGTTCGTTCATTCATTCATTCATTCGTTCGTTCATTCATTCATTCATTCGTTCGTTCATTCATTCATTCAGTCGTTCGTTCATTCATTCATTCATTCGTTCAGTTGTCCATTCGTTCGTTCGTTCAGTCGTTCATTCATTCAGTCGTTCATTCATTCATTCGTTCAGTCAGTCGTTCATTCAGTCGTTCATTCATTCAGTCAGTCGTTCATTCAGTCGTTCATTCATTCATTCAGTCGTTCATTCATTCATTTATTCAGTCAGTTGTTCATTCATTCATTCGTTCATTCGGTCGTTCATTCAGTCATTCATTCATTCAGTCGTTCATTCATTCATTCAGTCAGTCGTTCATTCATTCATTCAGTTGTTCAGTCAGTCGTTCATTCATTCATTCATTCAGTCGTTCATTCATTCAGTCGTTCATTCATTCATTCAGTCGTTCATTCATTCATTCATTCATTTGTTCAGTTGTTCATTCATTCATTCATTCGTTCGTTCAGTTGTTCATTAATTCATTCAGTCGTTCATTCATTCATTCATTTGTTCAGTCAGTCGTTCATTCATTCATTAATTCAGTCGTTCATTCAGTCGTTCATTCATTCATTCAGTCGTTCATTCATTCATTTATTCAATCAGTCGTTCATTCATTCATTCGTTCATTCATTAATTCATTCAGTCGTTCATTCATTCATTCAGTCATTCATTCGGTCGTTCATTCAGTCGTTCATTCATTCATTTGCTCATTCATTCATTCATTCATTCAGTCGTTCATTCATTCATTCAGTCGTTCATTCGTTCATTTGCTCATTCATTAATTCATTCAGTCATTAATTCATTCATTTATTCATTCAGTCGTTAATTCATTCATTCATTCATTCAGTCAGTCGTTCATTCATTCATTCGTTCATTAATTCATTCGCTCATTCATTAATTCATTTAGTCATTCATTCATTCATTCAGTCATTCATTCAATCATTTATTCGGTCAGTCGTTCATTCATTCATTCGGTCATTCATTCAGTCGTTCATTCATTTATTCATTCAGTCATTCATACATTGATTTATTCATTCAGTCGTTCATTCATTTATTCATTCAGTCATTCATTCAGTCGTTCATTTATTCATTCAGTTGTTCATTCATTCATTCTTCTTTCAGCTGCTCCTCCTTCAGGGGTCACCACAGTGAACTAACTCACTCAAAGATTTGGTGATTGTTTTTACACCAGATGTTCTTCCTGACACAACCACAGACCATCGAGCTACCACAGCCCTCTGTGTGGAGCAGAGAGCTGCCATGTAAAGCACCCGGGGGGCAGATGGGGGGGATTAAAGCGTCACTGACATGATTTTTTTACCATGCATAAAATTGCTCAAAATATATATCTTGTATCATTCAACTATGTTCGTTTTTGCAAACAAAATGATAAATTAATTTAATTTTGCTTTAAAAGTGATTTTAAACTTCGCGCCGTGTTTATTCGCGGGAAATCCGATTACACGCGAATGCACCATCTGTGATGTAGTATCGGGCAGAGCCCTGGGCTTGTCAGTCTGCGCGAGTCAGCTCCTCGCCTGCAGATCGCTTTTTTTTAAACTTGAAAAATGCCGTTACGTTGTGTCGCATTTGGGTGTTCTAATATCATCAGTGAACAAGTGAGTCTTTTCACTTTCCCAAAACATGAAATACTTTGTCAAGTATGGAATAAACAAAGCTGCACCACTCGCTCCACATGAAGTTAGTCTGATACAGCATCAGATCTAAATTAGATCCTGCTGTTTCTTGTTCCATCACCCAAACTATTTTCTGCTTCCCAAACTGAAGACTCAAATCTTCTCTTAGATTGATAAATTTGTTGGGTTATAAATTGTCCACTATTAAAGACACGTACCTAATACCAGAGCCCCCTGTCCAATACTACGTCACAGATGTTGCATTCGCTTGTAATCGGATTTCCCGTGAATAAACAAGGCGCAAAGTTTAAAATCATATTTAAAGCAAAATTAAATTGATTCATTTTGTTTGCAAAAACGAACATAGTTGAATGATACAAGATATTTCAGGAAGAGGGATGCCCAACATGCCCCTCTGACCATCAACAGCACCGCAGTGGAGAGAGTAGACAGCACCAAGTTCCTGGGAGTGCACGTCTCAAAGGACCTGTCCTGGAGCAGGAACACTGCAGCACTGGCAAAGAAGGCTCACCAGCGTCTCTACTTTCTCCGCAAGCTGAAAAGGGCTGGAGCTTCAACCCCCATCATGAGCACCTTCTACAGAGGTGCCATAGAAAGTGTCCTGACCAGCTGCATCACTGTGTGGTTTGGTGCATGTACTGCATCCTGCCGCAAGAGCCTCCAGCGCATTGTGAGAGCAGCTGAGAAGATCGTGGGCACCTCCTTGCCCTCACTGCAGGACTTACACAGCAAACGCCTCACTCGGAAAGCCCACTGCATGGCAGGTGATCCCACACACCCACTACACAGCTGCTTCAGACTGCTGCCATCAGGGAGGAGACTGAGGAGTCTCCAGGCTCGAACCAGCAGACTGAGAGACAGCTCTGTTCATCAGGCAGTCAGGATGCTAAACACTCTGCCTGCTCTGCCCCCCCTCCCATTTGAACTGCCTTAACACTAAAACTTTCTCACACATTACCACACAACACAAAGATTTTAACACTGGACTCTGTGTCATCAAACGGGTTATTCACTAAACTCTCGGTCATGTGCTCATACAGTTTGCACTACTTCTCATACTTGCACTAATGTTTGTATTACATCACTGCCTATAATCATAATACTGTTTACATTCTCTGTTTACATTTATTAATACTGTTTACTTTTATTACTACTGCTTACATGTAATTACTACTGTTTACATTTACACTACTCTAATATCTACACCACTGCTGATACATATACAGTGTGCTCTGAACGGTCTTATTTAGGGATGCCCAATGTGCCTTACTGCATATGCCACTTTTTGCCTCTATAACAACATCAACTACTACCTCATACATATACTGTGTACATTAACTCATACGCTGCTTTGCCACTTTGCAAATGTCAATGCTAGAAACCTTTAGTTTATTTTAGTTATACTTTTTATACTCTTTTTTTATACTAGTATGCAAAAACTCAGGACAGTATTATGTTCATTAAATGTTTAATGTTTTAGTTTTAGAGTTGGTGTAAATTTTCATACTCTTATACCACTATGCAAAAAACTCAGGACAGTGTTAGTTTTACTATTTTATGCTTATGTCTATTATTATATGTTTCAGTGTTTCAATGTTTAGATGTTTACTGTTGCACCGAGGGACTGAGAGAAACGCAATTTCGGTCCTGTGTATGTCCTGTACAGTACATATTGCAGATCTGACAATAAAGTTGACTTTGACTTGACTTTGATATATATGTTGAGCAATTTTATGCATAGTAAAAAAAAATCATGTCAGTGACGCTTTAAGGGCCTTGCTCAAGGGCCCAGGGTGGGGCAAATGAGGGTGGAGGCAGGTGTGGGTGCTTCACCTTTCCTGCCCAAACGTTGATGTCAGTCCGGGGGGTTGAACCAGCAACCTTCCAATCCCAGGCCCACCTTCTCTAACCTCTGCACCACCACTCCTCCAGCCCGGCCTCATAGATGATCAGAAAACAGGTTGAGGTTCCACGCACACGTCAGGAGGTTTGAAAACGAATGTTGCGTGACAGAGTGAGTGAATGTGTGCACACTTCTGATCTGCTGTGAGGATGTGCTCACCTCCACACAAACATTTTCAGTCCTCGTACTACAGAGTATAAAGTACTACAAAGTACAAAGTACTGAAACTCTAAAAATGGGTGGAACGTTCCTTCTGGGTCTGGGAAGGGGAGGAGTCTTTGCCTCAGGTGGAGGTGTTCAGGTATCGGGGCGTCTTGCTCCTGATTGATGGTAGGACAGAGCGGGAGATGGACTGACGGGACCAGAGCCTTGTCCTCGGTAATGAGGGTGTTGCTTCGGTTCGTCGTGGTGAAGAATGACTCGAGTCAAAAGGCAAAACTTTGGATTTGCTGGTCTACTTCTTTTAAATGTGTAAGTTGTAAAAATGTTGATTCGTGCTCCTTCTTTTGTGTGTTTTGATCATCATAGTTTTAGATCTACGTGTGTTTCTGCCTCTGAGCAGGTCGTCAGAACTGGTTCTCACTGACCTGGTAAAATTAAGACTGTTATAATAATTATCACTATTGTTGACGTGCTAACCCTCCCCTGTGGTCATGAGGTTTGGATCAGGACTGAAAGATGAGATCCTGGATCCAAGCGTCTAAAATGAGCTTCCTTTGAGGGGGGCTCATCCTTAGAGAAAGGGGGAGGAGCTCCATCATCCGGGGTGACTAGGAGGAGAGCTGCTGCTCCTCTTCATCAAAAGGAGTCAGTGGAGGAGGTTCATTTGATGGGTCACCAACGTGGTGCCCGCGGGCACCCGGGTGCCCCCAAGGACCATTTGAGGTGCCCCTGGACCTGTTCTAAAAATAGCACAACTCTCTACTATGCTGCATTTAAAATTTCATTTTATTCAGTTGTTATTCTTTTTTTGTATTTATATATTTTAAAATGTCTATCTTAAAAATGTGTTCTTAAAAATATGTTTATTATACATTTTTTTCAATTTACGCTTTGTTATTTCCGAAGAGTTCATCAAACTGGTGCCCTTTGTATGACTCCGTACCCACGAAGTAGCTCTCAGTTTCAAAAAGGTTGGTGACCCCTGGATTAGAACAACCCCTGGAGGTTTTTATTTATTTAATTTACCGTATTTTTCGGCATATAAGTCACAGTTTTTTGCCTAATTTGCATGTCCTGCGACTTATATGGCGAAGCGACATATTTATGGATTTTTCCCCCCTTATTTTTAGACCAATTTTTGGCTCAGATATGACCGTTTCCATTCATTCTGACTGAAAAAAAATGGAGCAGTACCACTTTAAAAAAAAAGGGAAAAAAAGGTGTTTCCGTCTTCATTATAGGCGGGTGAGCGTGTAGTAATTTTAAAGCCGCTTTATTTCGTCTACTTCATTTTGCCATGTTTTAACCATCAAAATGTATTTATTAAGAAAAGTTCAGCTTAGACACATGTTTTCTATAACGTCAGCAAAGAAATATATATTTTTAAGTGTTTATCTTGTTAAATTTTAAAGAGATGCAGGTTTCCGCTCGCTGCGCGTGCACGTTTTGCAGATCCAACGTAGCGAAACTATTTAAATTCAGCTGATTTGACAATTACGTTCATTTATTAAGGAAAAGTTCAGCTCAGACACATCTTTGCTATAATTTTCAGCAAACAAATAATTGTTTTTAACTGTTAATTTTGTTAAAGTCCTTCCGTGCACGCTCCTGTGGCCATTTGGCAGCCAATCCATTTTTGGCAAAACACCGGCCCACATTTCAGGGTTGTTACGGCTGACGCGTAACATATGCGACGCGTCAGCGGTGACGCGTAATAGATGCGACGTGTACAGCGGTGACGCGTAATAGATGCGACGCGTCAGCGGTGACGCGTAATAGATGCGACGTGTACAGCGGTGCGACACGTTTGTGGATTTTTCCACTTTATTGGACATAATTGGACTGATGCGACGTGTACTGCAGAAAATACGGTAATCTATATTTGACCAGGCGGGACATGAAGACTCGGTCCGGCCGGAGCCCGGGGGCAGACCCAGAACTCTCTCTCAGGCCACATCTGGGCCCCCCAGCTGCAGCTGGGGAGAGGGAGGTCTGGGTTTCTGTGATCCATCAAAGCGTGCACAGTTGTCTCATGTCGCCCCCTCAACAACTGTCAGTGTGAACGCTCTCCTTCATGCACGAGGCCCCCGCTGTGCGCCCTTAGGAAAAGTTCAGCCGTGTGTTCAGGTGGTTTGCAGCAGGTGGGGTGGAGCTGAGGTTTTGGGTGGGTGGGGGTACTCACTGTTACTTACTTGAACGGCTTCTCTCCGGTGTGCGTGCGGATGTGGTTGTTGAGGGTGGTGGCGCCGGCGAACGCCCGGCCGCAGTATCCACATTTGAAGGGCCGGTCGCTGGAGTGCGTGACCACGTGGTTCCTCAGCTCGGAGGGCTGCGAGAAGGACTGGGAGCAGTGGCCACACTGGTAGGGCCTGGTGGGGGGAGGGACAACAAGACGGAGGGGGTTAACAATGTTTTTACAGAGTGAGCAACAAAGTACCGGACCGACTGTCATGAAACTGTCAGAAACAAATCACTGGATGGACGTCTGCACATTTCTTTACATCAGTCTTAAAACATAGGTGTTGTAAAGTAATTTATCTGATTTTCTTCAGTTATTTTTTTAATTCAACCTTTATTTATGTTATGTTAATCCCATTGAGCCTCGAGGACTCATTTACAAGAGAGACCTGATTCAACAAAGAATGATGACAACAGCGACAACAATAGACAATCATAAGATAATAATAATAATAATAATAATAATAATAATAATAATAATAATAATAATAATAATAATAATAATAATCATTTTATTTAAAAGCGCCTTTCATGACACCCAAGGACACTTAACAAACCAACACAGTGAATACAGAGCAAACATTATCAGCGACAAATTGAAATATAAAATACATAAAGGATATAAAATGGAAGATAAAAATACATTTAGTAAAGTTAATGATAAGCTAGTCTAAAGAGATGGGTTTTCAGGGCAGTCTTGAACAGAGAAAGGGAGGTGGTGTTTCGAAGGTCGGGCGGTAGAGCGTTCCAGAGGTGAGGGGCAGAGCAGGTGAAGGCCCTGCTCCCCATGGTGGAGAGGCGGGCAGAGGGTACATGGAGTTGTAGTGAAGAGGAGGACCTGAGAGAGCGTGATGGGATGGAGATTTGTAGGAGGTCAGATAGATAAGGAGGGGCAAGGTTGTGGATAGCTTTGAACGTGAGAAGTAGAATTTTGAAGATGATGCGTGATTTAACCAGGAGCCAGTGGAGCTGCTGCAGGACAGGAGTGATGTGGTTATAGGAGGAGGTTTGAGTGATGACACGGGCAGCTGAGTTCTGGACCATCTGTAACTTGTGGAGAGATTTGTTGGGGAGGCCGTAGAGAAGGGAGTTGCAATAGTCAATACGGGAAGTCACAAGGCTGTGCACCGCACAGCCATCCTGGTGCATAAGAGAAGCATACAGATTTTTTTTTTACAAATTAAAATAAGATGGCAAAAAAGTAGCAAAACAGCTAGATTATAAGGCAGATGTAGAAACTAGAAACAGGAACATGTCTGCATTGGTTCTTGCCAGGAGTCCCAACAGATTCTTAAAGTCATTTAGAGAGGTCAAGGTGGAGAGCTTCAGATCTTTTTGTAAGATATTCCAGGAAACAGGAGCGGAGTAGGACAAGGCCCTTTTGTCTAGTTCAGTCCTCACTGATGGAACACTGCAGGTAATCATGTCCTGAGAGCGCAATAAAAACTGAATGCAATGATGTGGAGATGGCAAATGTCAATATTTTATTTGTAATAGAACATAGATGACAGATCAAAAGTTTAATCTGAGTAAATGTAACATTTTAAAGGAAAAATATGTTGATTCAAAATTTCACAGTGTCAACAAATCCCAAAAAAGTTGGGACAAGTAGCAATAAGTGGCTGGAAAAAGGAAATTGAGCATATAACGAACAGCTGGAAGACCAATTAACACTAATTAGGTCAATTGACAACATGATTGGGTATAAAAAGAGCTTCTCAGAGTGTCAGTGTCTCTCAGAAGCCAAGATGGTAAGAGGATCACCAATTCCACCATTGTTGCACAGAAAGATAGTGCAGCAATACCAGAATGGTGTTACCCAGCGTAAAATATCATCAACCGTGCATAACATCATCAAAAGATTCAGAGAATCTGGAACAATCGCTGTGCGTAAGGGTCAAGGCCGTAAAACTCTACTGGATGCTCGTGATCTCCGGGCCCTTAAACGTCACTGCACCTCAAACAGGAATGCCACTGTCAAGGAAATAACAGAATGGGCTCAGGAATACTTCCAGAAAGCATTGTCAGTGAACACAATCCACCGTGCCATCCCCGTTGCCAGCTGAAACTCTACAGTGCAAAGAGGAAGCCATTTCTAAGCAAGCTCCACAAGCTCAGACGTTTGCACTGGGCCAGGGGTCATTTAAAATGGAGTGTGGCAAAATGGAAGACTGTTCTGTGGTCAGATGAGTCACGATTTGAAGTTCTTTATGGAACACTGGGACGCCATGTCATCCGGACCAGAGAGGACAAGGATAGCCCAAGTTGTTATCAACGCTCCGTTCAGAAGCCTGCATCACTGATGGTATGGGGTTGCATGAGCGCTTGTGGCATGGGCAGCTTGCATGTCTGGAAAGGCACCATTAATGCAGAGAACTATGTTCAGGTTCTAGAACAACATATGCTCCATCTAGACGTCATCTCTTTCAGGGAAGACCCTGCATTTTTCAACAAGATAATGCCAGACCACATTCTGCAGCAATCACAACATCATGGCTACGTAGGAGAAGGATCCGGTACTGAAATGTCCAGCCTGCAGTCCAGATCTTTCACCTATAGAGAACATTTGGTGCATCATAAAGAGGAAGGTGCGACAAAGAAGGCCCAAGACGATTGAACAGTTAGAGGCCTGTATTAGACATGAATGGGAGAGCATTCCTATTTCTAAACTTGAGAAACTGGGGCCTCATGTACAAAGACTTGCGTGGATTTCTTACTGAAAAGTGCCGCACGGTCAAATCCAGAAATCTGCGTACGCACAAAAAAATCCAGATGTATCAAACCGTGCGTACGCCTGAATCCACGCACATTCCTTTTGTACATCACAATTAACGTGGAACTGAGCGCACGTGAGACACCTCCCCTGACACGCCTTCATTTACATATGTTAAACAGATGCAAATTACTTCCTGCATGTGTGAAGGACATGTTTGTTTGATCCCTGCGCGATCAGAAATCATTTCTAGATTCAGGAAAATAATGAATTTAATATAATATGAGTGAGGAAAAAAATCCTAAGTAAGAATAGTAATAAAATGTGTTTATCACGCAAAGAACGAGTGATTGTGTGTCGGTATTTGTGTGTGCGCGCACCCTGCTTTGGTGCGCAACCGGCTCATCCATTCATTCTGAGTGAAAATATTAACTTTGCGCACGAGTTTATTACCATAATTACTGTAAACACAGAGGAACTTAGATGTTTGGTAGAACATAGATCTTTGTTTATTTAATAGATGATATGAAGAAACGGGTCTGTGCGTCTCAGTGGAGAGTTTTCATGACATGACGTGATGTTGGAGTCTCCAAACGCTGCGCGCGCCGCAGCCTTGTGCGCAGTCTGTTTGTCTGTGAAGCTTTTACTCTCCTACAAGTTATATATGGTGTACTTTCACGTGTCATTTTGGAGAAATCTACAATAAACGCAGATTATGAATCACCTCCAGCTGCCGTGTAACACCGGCGAGGGTGCGCGCGCGCTCCAAAGCGCGACCACTCAGCCTTTGGAATCATATAGATGAGACATTCCATTGGACATGAATCGGCTTTGTGTGGACTGGACTGCCCTGATCGGCCTGCAGCTCCCTCAGGAAAGCTCGGGAACAGTTTGATCGCTGCTTCTGCATGTGCACGCGTGATGCACGGCTCCTGTGTTGCTCCAGAGCGCAGCAGTGCCAAACTGAAAAATGATTATTTCTGAAAACGGCTGATAAGCCATATCCTAGATCAGAAAATTATATCTGTTTATAAATAAATGCTCTGCGTGTTACACTATTTATTATATCCTCCAGTAAGGCTGAATGAATCCGTTCCTGTTAAATTTATTTTTGCACAACTTTGCGCGTCCTTTATTTAACTGCGTCATGTGGATGTAATACTTGTTAATCGTGTGTTTGGTGGGAATATTAATCATTTTCACATCATGAACAGTTAATAATAATAATAATAATAATAATAATAATAATAATAATAATAATGAATTCAATTTATAACGCACTTTTCATTAATGAAAATCTCAAAGTGCTACAAGGTGCAACAGAATTAAATGTCAATAAAACAATTAATAAAACAATTAAAATCAACAACAGTATCAGCTAGATCAAAAGTAGAATCATGAGGAGGTAGAGTATGCTCGGTTGAAAAGAAAGGTCTTCAAGCCGCTCTTAAAGTCAACCACAGATTGTGGGGCTTCAGTTTTTCAGAATCACCTGTAAGTGTCGCCAAAGGCACAAAAACCACCGAAACGTGCGTACGCCTGCCATGGGGCTGGCGTGGGAATGCGCACATATCCACGTTCAGTTCAGTTTTGATACATACGGAGTTTTGCGTGGATAGTGACGTACGCACGGTTTCTGTGCGTACGCACGGTTGATACATGAGGCCCCTGGTCTCCTCTGTCCCCAGACGTCTGTTGAGTGTTGTAAGAAGAAGGGGGGATGACACACAGTGGTAAAAATGGACTTGTCCCAACTTTTTTGGGATTTGTTGACACCATGAAATTTTGAAACAACATATTTTTCCCTTAAAATGATACATTCTCTCAGTTTAAACTTTGATCTGTGATTTGTGTTCTATTCTGAATAAAATATTAGATGTTGGCACCTCTACATCACTGCATTCAGTTTTTATTCACAATTTGTTTAGTGTCCAACTCTTTTGGAATCCGGTTTGTATTTATCACATGTAATTATTTATTTACTCTCACTCGGGCCCAGGGATTCAACCGAAACAGTAAAACACTCAAAGACAAACTTTCAAAACATTAAAACTGGACCTGAGCTCGACCAGTCAGCGTCATGCACGCTCCAGCAGAAACCACGAACATGCTACAGACGGGTGGACGGCAAGTAAACCAAGATAGGCTCCGCCCACACAGGTCAGCTAAAGTCATACACTGCCCCGGTTACCACGGCAACGTGACCCTCATCAACATCCCTGACCTGGATCAGGACTAGATCATCTATCACAGATTGTGAGGAGAGATAGGTGTGTGTGTGTGTGTGTGTGTGTGTGTGTGTGTGTTGGCCCTAATCCAGATCTGGTGTTTCCTGGTTTCAGACCTGTCTCCTCTGGTTCTGATCCAAACTGAAGAGATACCACCAGAACTTTGTCAGTAACATCCACACAGACAGGACTCGGGTTCCTGTCAGAGTTCTTCTCTCAGGTTCAGGTCTTGACCCTGAACCTTGTCAGCAGGTTCTGATCAAACCTGAGGAGGACAGAAGGTCTCAGATTAACAAACGTCTCTCCAGAAGAAGAACTGGACCAGGAACCATCAAAGACCTGAACCAGGACCCGTCAAAGACCTGAACCAGGAACCATCAAAGACCTGAACCAGGAACCATCAAAGACCTGAACCAGGAACCATCAAAGACCTGAACCAGGAACCACCAAAGACCTGAACCAGGAACCATCAAAGACCTGAACCAGGAACCATCAAAGACCTGAACCAGGAACCATCAAAGACCTGAACCAGGAACCACCAAAGACCTGAACCAGGAACCATCAAAGACCTGAACCAGGAACCACCAAAGACCTGAACCAGGAACCATCAAAGACCTGAACCAGGAACCATCAAAGACCTGAACCAGGAACCACCAAAGACCTGAACCAGGAACCACCAAAGACCTGAACCAGGAACCATCAAAGACCTGAACCAGGAACCATCGAAGACCTGAACCAGGACCCGAGGGTCATCATCATCCAGTTTTCAGCTCTTTGAGAATCTCCTTGTTGGACCTGAAATCCTGTTTCTGGTCAGACTGTAGATCTTTGGTGTTCTTCGTGGACCCAAAAGAACCAGACTGTGTCTCTGTGACCCAAACAGACTAAATATGAAGTTCTGGGTCGACAAGGTTCTGGTTCATTCAGGAACCTTATTCTGTCTGAATGAGGTCAGAGGTCAAAACATTTCTCTGAAATTGGCCAAACAAATGTGTTAGATTAAATAGAAGTGTGAGATTAACTAGAAGTGTGAGATTAACTAGAAGTGTCAGATTAAATAGAAGTGTGAGATTTACTAGAAGTGTGATATTAACTAGACATGTGAGATTAAACAGAAGTGTGAGATTAACTAGAAGTGTGAGATTAACTAGAAGTGTGAGATTAACTAGAAGTGTGAGATTAACTAGAAGTGTGAGATTAACTAGAAGTGTGAGATTAATTAGCAAGTGTGAGATTAACTAGAAGTGTGAGATTAACTAGAAGTGTGAGATTAACTAGAAGTGTGAGATTAACTAGAAGTGTGAGATTAAATAGAAGTGTGAGATTAACTAGAAGTGTGAGATTAAGTGTGAGATTAACTAGAAGTGTGAGATTAACTAGAAGTGTGAGATTGAGATTAACTAGAAGTGTGAGATTAACTAGAAGTGTGAGATTAACTAGAAGTGTGAGGTTAACTACAAGTGTGAGATTAACTAGAAGTGTGAGATTAACTAGAAGTGTGAGATTAACTAGAAGTGTGAGATTAACTAGAAGTGTGAGATTAACTAGAAGTGTGAGATTAACTAGAAGTGTGAGATTAACTAGAAGTGTGAGATTAACTAGAAGTGTGAGATTAACTAGAAGTGTGAGATTAACTAGAAGTGTGAGATTAACTAGAAGTGTGAGATTAACTAGAAGTGTGAGATTAAATAGAAGTGTGAGATTAACTAGAAGTGTGAGATTAAGTGTGAGATTAACTAGAAGTGTGAGATTAACTAGAAGTGTGAGATTGAGATTAACTAGAAGTGTGAGATTAACTAGAAGTGTGAGATTAACTAGAAGTGTGAGGTTAACTACAAGTGTGAGATTAAATAGAAGTGTGAGATTAAATAGAAGTGTGAGATTTACTAGAAGTGTGAGATTAACTAGACATGTGAGATTAAACAGAAGTGTGAGATTAACTAGAAGTGTGAGATTAACTAGAAGTGTGAGATTAACTAGAAGTGTGAGATTAACTAGAAGTGTGAGATTAACTAGAAGTGTGATATTAACTAGAAGTGTGAGATTAATTAGCAGTGTGAGATTAACTAGAAGTGTGAGATTAACTAGAAGTGTGAGATTAAATAGAAGTGTGAGATTAACTAGAAGTGTGAGATTAAGTGTGAGATTAACTAGAAGTGTGAGATTAACTAGAAGTGTGAGATTGAGATTAACTAGAAGTGTGAGATTAACTAGAAGTGTGAGATTAACTAGAAGTGTGAGGTTAACTACAAGTGTGAGATTAAATAGAAGTGTGAGATTAACTAGAACTGTGAGATTAACTAGAAGTGTGAGATTAAATAGAAGTGTGAGGTTAACTAGAAGTGTGAGATTAAGTGTGAGATTAAATAGAAACGTGATATTAACTAGAAGTGTGAGATTAACTATAAGTGTGAGATTAACTAAGTGTGAGATTAAATAGAAGTGTGAGATTAACTAGAAGTGTGAGATTAACTAGAAGTGTGAGATTAACTAGAAGTGTGAGATTAAATAGAAGTGAGATTAACTAGAGGTGTGAGATTAACTAGAAGTGTGAGATTAACTAAGTGTGAGATTAACTAGAAGTGTGAGATTAAGTGTGAGATTAACTAGAAGTGTGAGATTAACTAGAAGTGTGAGATTGAGATTAACTAGAAGTGTGAGATTAACTAGAAGTGTGAGATTAACTAGAGGTGTGAGGTTAACTACAAGTGTGAGATTAATTAGAAGTGTGAGATTAACTAGAACTGTGAGATTAACTAGAAGTGTGAGATTAAATAGAAGTGTGAGGTTAACTAGAAGTGTGAGATTAAGTGTGAGATTAAATAGAAACGTGATATTAACTAGAAGTGTGAGATTAACTATAAGTGTGAGATTAACTAAGTGTGAGATTAAATAGAAGTGTGAGATTAACTAGAAGTGTGAGATTAACTAGAAGTGTGAGATTAACTAGAAGTGTGAGATTAACTAGAAGTGTGAGATTAACTAGAAGTGTGAGATTAACTAGAAGTGTGAGATTAACTAGAAGTGTGAGATTAACTAGAAGTGTGAGATTAACTAGAAGTGTGAGATTAACTAGAAGTGTGAGATTAACTAGAAGTGTGAGATTAACTAGAAGTGTGAGATTAACTAGAAGTGTGAGATTAACTAGAAGTGTGAGATTAACTAGAAGTGTGAGATTAACTAGAAGTGTGAGATTAACTAGAAGTGTGAGATTAAATAGAAGTGTGAGATTAACTAGAAGTGTGAGATTAAGTGTGAGATTAACTAGAAGTGTGAGATTAACTAGAAGTGTGAGATTGAGATTAACTAGAAGTGTGAGATTAACTAGAAGTGTGAGATTAACTAGAAGTGTGAGGTTAACTACAAGTGTGAGATTAAATAGAAGTGTGAGATTAAATAGAAGTGTGAGATTTACTAGAAGTGTGATATTAACTAGACATGTGAGATTAAACAGAAGTGTGAGATTAACTAGAAGTGTGAGATTAACTAGAAGTGTGAGATTAACTAGAAGTGTGAGATTAACTAGAAGTGTGAGATTAACTAGAAGTGTGATATTAACTAGAAGTGTGAGATTAATTAGCAGTGTGAGATTAACTAGAAGTGTGAGATTAACTAGAAGTGTGAGATTAAATAGAAGTGTGAGATTAACTAGAAGTGTGAGATTAAGTGTGAGATTAACTAGAAGTGTGAGATTAACTAGAAGTGTGAGATTGAGATTAACTAGAAGTGTGAGATTAACTAGAAGTGTGAGATTAACTAGAAGTGTGAGGTTAACTACAAGTGTGAGATTAAATAGAAGTGTGAGATTAACTAGAAGTGTGAGATTAACTAGAAGTGTGAGATTAACTAGAAGTGTGAGATTAACTAGAAGTGTGAGATTAACTAGAAGTGTGAGATTAACTAGAAGTGTGAGATTAACTAGAAGTGTGAGATTAACTAGAAGTGTGAGATTAACTAGAAGTGTGAGATTAACTAGAAGTGTGAGATTAACTAGAAGTGTGAGATTAACTAGAAGTGTGAGATTAACTAGAAGTGTGAGATTAACTAGAAGTGTGAGATTAACTAGAAGTGTGAGATTAAATAGAAGTGTGAGATTAACTAGAAGTGTGAGATTAAGTGTGAGATTAACTAGAAGTGTGAGATTAACTAGAAGTGTGAGATTGAGATTAACTAGAAGTGTGAGATTAACTAGAAGTGTGAGATTAACTAGAGGTGTGAGGTTAACTACAAGTGTGAGATTAATTAGAAGTGTGAGATTAACTAGAACTGTGAGATTAACTAGAAGTGTGAGATTAAATAGAAGTGTGAGGTTAACTAGAAGTGTGAGATTAAGTGTGAGATTAAATAGAAACGTGATATTAACTAGAAGTGTGAGATTAACTATAAGTGTGAGATTAACTAAGTGTGAGATTAAATAGAAGTGTGAGATTAACTAGAAGTGTGAGATTAACTAGAAGTGTGAGATTAACTAGAAGTGTGAGATTAAATAGAAGTGAGATTAACTAGAAGTGTGAGATTAACTAGAAGTGTGAGATTAACTAGAAGTGTGAGATTAAATAGAAGTGTGAGATTAACTAGAAGTGTGATATTAACTAGACATGTGAGATTAAACAGAAGTGTGAGATTAACTAGAAGTGTGAGATTAACAGAAGTGTGAGATTAACTAGAAGTGTGAGATTAACTAGAAGTGTGAGATTAAATAGAAGTGTGAGATTAACTAGAAGTGTGAGATTAACTAGAAATGTGAGATTAACAGAAGTGTGAGATTAACTAGAAGTGTGAGATTAACTAGAAGTGTGAGATTAACTAGAAGTGTGAGATTAACTAGAAGTGTGAGATTAACTAGAAGTGTGAGATTAACTAGAAGTGTGAGATTAACTAGAAGTGTGAGATTAACTAGAAGTGTGAGATTAACTAGAAGTGTGAGATTAACTAGAAGTGTGAGATTAATAGAAGTGTGAGATTAACTAGAAGTGTGAGATTAAATAGAAGTGTGAGATTAACTAGAAGTGTGAGATTAAGTGTGAGATTAACTAGAAGTGTGAGATTAACTAGAAGTGTGAGATTGAGATTAACTAGAAGTGTGAGATTAACTAGAAGTGTGAGATTAACTAGAAGTGTGAGATTAACTACAAGTGTGAGATTAAATAGAAGTGTGAGATTAAATAGAAGTGTGAGATTAACTAGAAGTGTGAGATTAACTAGAAGTGTGAGATTAACTAGAAGTGTGAGATTAACTAGAAGTGTGAGATTAACTAGAAGTGTGAGATTAACTAGAAGTGTGATATTAACTAGAAGTGTGAGATTAATTAGCAGTGTGAGATTAACTAGAAGTGTGAGATTAACTAGAAGTGTGAGATTAAATAGAAGTGTGAGATTAACTAGAAGTGTGAGATTAAGTGTGAGATTAACTAGAAGTGTGAGATTAACTAGAAGTGTGAGATTGAGATTAACTAGAAGTGTGAGATTAACTAGAAGTGTGAGATTAACTAGAAGTGTGAGGTTAACTACAAGTGTGAGATTAAATAGAAGTGTGAGATTAACTAGAACTGTGAGATTAACTAGAAGTGTGAGATTAAATAGAAGTGTGAGGTTAACTAGAAGTGTGAGATTAAGTGTGAGATTAAATAGAAACGTGATATTAACTAGAAGTGTGAGATTAACTATAAGTGTGAGATTAACTAAGTGTGAGATTAAATAGAAGTGTGAGATTAACTAGAAGTGTGAGATTAACTAGAAGTGTGAGATTAACTAGAAGTGTGAGATTAAATAGAAGTGAGATTAACTAGAAGTGTGAGATTAACTAGAAGTGTGAGATTAACTAGAAGTGTGAGATTAACTAGAAGTGTGAGATTAACTAGAAGTGTGAGATTAAGTGTGAGATTAACTAGAAGTGTGAGATTAACTAGAAGTGTGAGATTGAGATTAACTAGAAGTGTGAGATTAACTAGAAGTGTGAGATTAACTAGAAGTGTGAGGTTAACTACAAGTGTGAGATTAAATAGAAGTGTGAGATTAACTAGAACTGTGAGATTAACTAGAAGTGTGAGATTAAATAGAAGTGTGAGGTTAACTAGAAGTGTGAGATTAAGTGTGAGATTAAATAGAAACGTGATATTAACTAGAAGTGTGAGATTAACTATAAGTGTGAGATTAACTAAGTGTGAGATTAAATAGAAGTGTGAGATTAACTAGAAGTGTGAGATTAACTAGAAGTGTGAGATTAACTAGAAGTGTGAGATTAACTAAGTGTGAGATTAAATAGAAGTGTGAGATTAACTAGAAGTGTGATATTAACTAGACATGTGAGATTAAACAGAAGTGTGAGATTAACTAGAAGTGTGAGATTAAACAGAAGTGTGAGATTAACTAGAAGTGTGAGATTAACTAGAAGTGTGAGATTAAATAGAAGTGTGAGATTAACTAGAAGTGTGAGATTAAACAGAAGTGTGAGATTAACTAGAAGTGTGAGATTAACTAGAAGTGTGAGATTAACTAGAAGTGTGATATTAACTAGACATGTGAGATTAAACAGAAGTGTGAGATTAACTAGAAGTGTGAGATTAACTAGAAGTGTGAGATTAACTAGAAGTGTGAGATTAAATAGAAGTGTGAGGTTAACTAGAAGTGTGAGATTAAGTGTGAGATTAAATAGAAACGTGAGATTAACTAGAAGTGTGAGATTAACTAGAAGTGTGAGATTAACTAAGTGTGAGATTAAATAGAAGTGTGAGATTAACTAGAAGTGTGAGATTAACTAGAAGTGTGAGATTAAATAGAAGTGAGATTAACTAGAAGTGTGAGATTAACTAGAAGTGTGAGATTAACTAAGTGTGAGATTAAATAGAAGTGTGAGATTAACTAGAAGTGTGAGATTAACTAGAAGTGTGAGATTAACTAGAAGTGTGAGATTAAATAGAAGTGAGATTAACTAGAAGTGTCATATTAAATAGAAATGTGAGATTAACTAGAAGTGTGAGATTAAATAGACGTGTGAGATTAAATAGAAATGTGAGATTAACTAGAAGTGTGAGATTAAACAGAAGTGTGGGATTAAACAGAAGTGTGGGATTAAATGGAAGAGTATATTTGTTAAAATTATGTGTTGAAAGCAGGGAGAACTTCAGGTGTTCTGGTGGATTCAGTTGATTTTACCCCCTGCAGGTTCAGATTAACAGGATTATGTAGAGTCACAGTTTTGGAACCAGCCCTGGATTAATTTGGACTCTGCTGTTCTGGTGGGTTTTATTCAGTGATGAGCAGAACCACTCGCAGCTCTGAGAGGATCAGCTGCTGTCAGTCACATTACAAACCCGATTAGGGAGATCGGATCACATCAGCGGACTCAGTTCTGGCTCTTAGAGCCGGGACTTTCTGAGAGCTGAAACCTTTTTTCTCTCTTTTTTTCACTCTTAATATTTTAAGGTTAGAAATAATCTGGTATTAGTTATTTTTCTTTTAAAATACTTTATATTTTGTTCCGTAAATTATCCACGTGGCTCCGACTATGATGCAGAATTTAACAGGTTTACGGGTTCCAGTCACTATTAGGGGTTGAACGAGTACATCATTTTAAAACTCGACATTAACATAAAATAACTCAAGTAGTCTATGATGTCATAGGATCTTAAGATGCAAAAAAAAAAAAAAAAAATGCATAAAAACTTCATTATTTACACACAAAAAAAGACCAACAAAACATTGGGAGCATATATTATGCTACTATCATTTATCATACTGCAGATAAGTCTCAGGAAAAACAAAACTATTAGTTATTTATTATTAAGCTGCAAAAGTTAATGAAACGTGCGGCACGTCAAAAACGAAACTTAAAAACAGTGGGACGGTTGGACCCGGTGTTACACCCTATGTGACCTGCAATGCAACACCGCCCCCTACTGTCACAATCTACGGTGGTCACAGAAACTAGCTCCAAACAGGAAGTTGGGGAGTGGACTATGTCTTTCCCATAATGCTTAGCGGTATGTTAGTGTTCCGGCCACACCATGAGTGAGATGGACGTCTGTGATATAGACCTGCCTCTTGTGTGTTATTAAAGGTTGATTATTTCCTGTTGCTCAACTCAAGTGGCTTGGTTGGGTTTAACCCATATTAGGGTTCTGAACGTGCTCCAAACAGGAAGTTGATTTAGTGATGTCACTACGAATAATCGACGTGGAATTAAAAACCTCGATAGATGTCCTAGGAATCAATGTGTCGATTACTCGAATAGTCTGTTAAAGCCCTAGTCACTATACAAGTGGAGTTTGGTTTGCTGGTATGAAATCGGACCCGTTGTCACCGATTCTGTTCAGAACTTTTATGGACAGAACTTCTCGGTGTAGCCAAGGGGCGGAGGGTTTCTGGTTCGGTGGCCTCAGGATTCCATCTCTGCTCTTTGCAGATGATTTGGTCCTGTTGGTGTCATTGTGCTGTGATCTCCATCTCTCACTGGAGCGGTTCACAGCGAGGATGAGAACCAGCACCTCCAGATCTGAGGCCGTGGTCCTCAGTCAGGAAAAGGTAGATTGTTGTGATGAAGAGGGAGCTGAGCTGTAAGACAAAGCTCTCTGTTTACTGGTCGGCAGTGGTGGGCACCAGCCCGCTAAAGCACAAATCCGCTAATTGCGGACCTAAACAATTTGTTTGCGTTTTAACAGATTTACTAGAGGATTTGCGTCTTTTTTTTCAATTTAAAAGGCAGTACCGCTAATAACTAATTATTTATCAGTATTCATTGTCTTGAACAGTGGAAAGTTTAAATGTTATGAATCACAATGCACGATATCCATTCTACAGCTCCCCTCCCAACTAACAGTAATCATTGAGAGAAGGTATATGTCCATTCTTCCTGTTGCTTTCAGTCATGGTTCTGATTTTACAGACATTTCCCACAATGCTGCTGTGTCTGCTTACGTAGCAGGAAGGCAATGGTTAATGTTTCCTGTACTCCGTGCTTTGCTTTCGTCATGTGCCCATAATGCATTGCAGCACTTCAGTTTTCCAGTAAACAGTTTTAAAATTACTTTATCGATGCATTTTTAATGAAAAATCTACAATAAACAAAAGAAAAAGACAAAGAAGCAGCCGAAATAGCAATCCTCAACACATTCAACAACTTTTTAATTTTTAGACCATGAGCGAAAGGTCTATTTTAGGAAATGACATCCCCAGCGATTCGCGGTTATAAGTAGGATGAGAGTGTATAACAGTTCATGCACCGCTAGTTGGCAACGTAGTGCAAATATTGCATAACTTATTGCTGGCTACCAAGTGTTGAATTGAGCTTGCGCTTTAAAATTAGCTTCTGCTAGTTTTCTTAAGACATAAGCACTTTAGAAATTGCAGACCTAAATAATTTAATAAGCGCTTTAGAAATTGCGGAACTAACTTTTGGACTAGCGCTGCCCACCACTGCTGGTCGGTCTACGTTTCTGCCCTCACATCTGGTCATGAACTCTGGTAGAGACTGAAACAATGAGATCGTGGATCCAGGAGGTTGAATTAGTTTCCTCTGCAGCTGGAGTCTCCCTCAGAGGCAGGGAATTAAAGTTTGTAGGCCTTTCAGAGTTTCTTCAGAAAAACATCCCTGATCTGTGAAAATTATTTTGTTTTCCTTGAATCTTAAATCAACGCATCACGTGGGTCAAAGGACGTCTCCCCGCACACTCTGAAGTGCCCGTTGTTCTGTTCGTCCCTTCTGCAGTGAAGTCGTTGAAATGTCGGTGCACGGGCCGGAACCGAAGCCGCAGCTTCCAAATGAAGTGATTGTTTGTATGAAAGCAATAAGAGGAACCTGACAGCAGAACCCAACAAATAGGCAAACACCTGAGAACTAGAATAAAACAAATAGACCGACATCTTCACTGAGCTCATAAATCACAAACTGTAGCCTGCAAGCACACGCACACAAACACACACACTCTGACACAAACAGTGAAGTAATAAGAGTAAAATGGTGTAATATAAAATCGAAAAATTCTCACTTGCAGTTTTCCACACAGGAGGCGTGTGGCCGTGGGGGTGGGTTCATTCATCAGCCGGCTGCTCTGAGTCCACGCCTCAGCGGCCGCAGCACTATTTATTAGGTGGGTTTTCTATGAAGAGCCGCATTGATTGTGAATACTTTAACTTGATGAATGGGTGGATATTATTTATTAAGGCAGCAGGCCGGGAGATTAATGCCCGGTTATTGTTTATTAGAGTGGAGAGAGGAGGAGGGGAAGAGCGCACGCACACACATACACACACGCACACGAGCACATGCAAATATGTTGAGAAATGCATGAAGTGGCCACACATGTAGAGCTGCTGTTTAAAAGTCATCAACTCTGCTGATTGACTGTGAAAATCATCTCTTAGATCAAATTAAAACATGTTTTAATAAAAAACTTTAACAGCTGCTGCCGTGACTAAAGCAGGACCAGAGAACACCGGAAGAACATCAGAGAACACCAGAAGAACAACAGAAAAACATCAGAGAACACCGGAAGAACACCAGAAAAACATCAGAGAATACCGGAATAACATCAGAAGAACACCAGAGAACACCAGAAGAACAACAGAGAATACCAGAAGAACATCAGAGAACACCAGAGAACACAAGAAGAACATCAGAGAACACCAGAGAACACAAGAAGAACATCAGAGAACACCGGAAGAACATCAGAGAACACCAGAAGAACAACAGAAAAACATAAGAGAACACCGGAAGAACACCAGAAAAACATCAGAGAACACCGGAAGAACATCAGAAGAACACCAGAGAACACCAGAAGAACAACAGAGAATACCAGAAGAACATCAGAGAACACCAGAGAACACAAGAAGAACATCAGAGAACACCAGAAGAACACCAGAAAAACATCAGAGAACACCAGGAGAACATCAGGGAACACCAGAGAATACAAGAAGAACACTAGAAGAACACCAGTGAACACCAGTGAACACAAGAAGAACATCATAAAACACAAGAAGAACATCAGTGAATACCAGAGAACACCAGAAGAACACCAAAGAACCAGAAGAACACCAGAGAACACCAGAAGAACATCAGAGAACACCAGAGAACACCAGAACACCAGAAGAACACCAGAGAACACCAGAAGAACATCAGAACACCAGAGAACACAAGAACATCAGAGAACACCAGAAGAACATCAGAGAACACCAGAAGAACACAAGAGAACACCAGAAGAACATCAAAGAACACCAGAGAACATCAGAAGAACATCAGAGAACAGCAGAGAATACAAGAAGAACATCAGAGAACACCAGAGAACACAATAACAACATCAAAGAACACCAGAAGAACACCAAAGAACCAGAAGAACACCAGAGAACACCAGAAGACCAGAGAACACAAGAAAAACATCAGATAACACCAAAAGAACATCAGTGAACACCAGAGAACACAAGAACATCAGAGAACACCAGAAGAACATCATAGAACACCACAACATCAGTGAACACCAGAAGAACACCAAAGAACCAAAAGAACACCAGAGAACACCAGAAGAAGACCAGAGAACACAAGAAGAACATCAGAGAACACCAGAAGAACATCAGAGAACACCAGAAGAACATCATAGAACACCAGAAGAACATCAGAGAACACGAGAAGAACTCCAGAGAACATCAGAAGAACATCAGAGAACACCAGAGAACATCAGAAGAACATCAGAGAACACCAGAAGAACACCAGAGAACATCAGAAGGACATCAGAGAACACCAAGAACATCACCTCTGGGCGAGTTCGTAAATTTGAACATATTACGCCCATTCTCCATAACCTCCATTGGCTTCCTGTCACCTACAGAATTCAGTACAAAACTGCTCTCATTACACATCCAATGCTTACACGGAACTTCACCAGATTATCTAAAGGACATTCTTGCTCCATATTCATCCACCCGGTCTCTACGATCACAGAACAGTAATCTACTTCACATTCCACAAACCAAATTAAGGACCATGGGAGACCGGGCATTCTGTGTGGCTGCCCCCCACCTATGGAACTCCCTCCCTGACTACCTGAGAGCTCCACAGTCACTGGTTGACTTTAAAAACGGCTTAAAGACTTTTCTTTTTAAGCAAGCCTATTCTGCCTCCACATGATTTTATCTTTGATCTTAGTTGATATTATTATTGATTTTACTTGATTTATCACTTGTTTTATTTGACCTTTAATTTTGTTGCACTTTGTAGCACTTTGAGATTTTCATTAATGAAAAGTGCGTTATAAATTAAATTCATTATTATTATTATTATTATCAGAAGAACATCAGAGCACGGTGCATTTGAGGTTTACTGGAGAAACCCCACAGCTTGAGTCACAGAAGCACGATTTGATGGTCAATACAGCTCCTCTCTCTCTAATCAAGATACTCAAAGCTCTTCACAACACACACAGTGCCTCATTTACCTGCACACACACATTCATACAACACTAACACACACACACACACACAAACACACACACACACACACACACACAGCATTGTGCATCTGTACAAAGACTAATCAGAGCTTCATCACATTCAGACACTGACGGGACACAGAGGCAATGAGGGGTTCAGTGTCTTGCTCAGGAACACTTCCTGCATGTGACTGCTGGTGGAATCAAACCCCCAACTCTCCCACTGGAGGGCGACTGCTCTAACCACTCAGCCACAGCAGCTGCAAGATGAGCAGAAGTTCTGAAGAAAACCAGCCCAATAAACAGGTTTGGTTTGAACTGGATCTGTTAATAAATAAACGTGGTCTCTTAGGCCACAGTGAAATATTTTAAATTATAAATATTAAAAACAGAAACCTTTTCTGTAAAACTGCTGAAATATGCTCAAGAAGCTGGAAGCTAAAAAAAAGTTACCTAAAAGTAGCAAATTGCTATTGAAAAGAAAAACGCTAACTTAAAGTAGCCAAAAACATGAAAATACTAAAAAACAAGCAAAATACCAGCTAAAAGTAGCAATGTGCTAGCTACAAGCAAAATGTTAGCTAAAAACTAAAAATAGTGAACTTTTAGCAAAAAGATTCAGCACAGCACAATGATAATGACTGAATCTGGTCTCTGCTCCTGGTCTGAGTTCTGCTGTTGGTCTCTGCTCCTCATCTTTATTTTATTTTTATTTTTTCTTCCTTTATAGATGGCCTCCCTTCTCACCTTACAGCCATCCTCTCACACCAATATGATTTTTTAAATAAAATAAAAAAAATTAATAGAGAGAAAGGAAATTCGGGTTTAGGAAGTATCACTCTACAGAGACAGCCACCTGTTACCTTCTGGAAAATCTCAAACAGCTTCTAGATCAGGGCGGCTTTGTGGGTGCTGTGTTCCTTGACCTGAAACGTGCTTTTGACACAATCAACCACAACATTCTTCTTGCTAAACTAACTCATTTTAATTTCTCTAATAGTGCCCTCTGCTGGATGAAATCATATCTGTCTGATAGAAAACAAGCAGTACAAATAGAAAACTCACAATCTACCTTTCTTACCTGCTCAGCTGGAGTCCCACAGGGCTCAATACTGGGACCAATCTTATTTAGCCTATATGTTAATGATTTGCCAAATGTTTGCAAAACTGTAAAAATGCAATTATATGCAGATGATACTGTATTGTATGTTCATGGAAAAACAAAAAATGAAGCTGCTGCTGTGCTTTCTAGTGCCATGATCCCGGTGTCTCACTGGCTCCAGGACTCTTGTTTACATCTCAACACTAAAAAAACAGTCTGTATGTTTTTCTCTCGGCTGCCACCAGATGATGGGCATCCATCTGTGTTGGTCAATGGCGAGACATTAGATGTGGTTGAACAATTTAAATACCTCGGAGTCATTTTTGATTCTAATCTAAATTTCAAGCAACATGTAAAGAGAATTTCACATATAATTAAACTTAATCTGGCAAACTTCAAACATATAAGACCTTCTCTGACAACAGAATCAGCAAAGGCTTACATGCATGCCATGATCTTCAGCCATATAGCCTATTGTTATACTACATGGTCTCACACTTCAGAGATCGTCATGAAGCCCCTAAAGTCTCTTTTTAAGAAAACACTGAAAATTTTTGACAAAAAGCCAATACAGTATCATTACTGCAACATCATAAATAAGTACAAAATTTTGGATTTTAATAGCTATCAGATTTTTATGGACGTTTGCCTGATTTTTAAAGTTTTAAATGGACTTGCTCCTCCTCCTTTAATATATTTTATAAGTAAAAAAACAAGTACAGTAAACACAAGAGCACTGACCAGAGGAGATTGTGATGTGCAGCGGCGCAGGACTAAATTTGGCCAAATGGTGGTGTCCATCAGAGGCACGCAGTCATGGAACACACTGCCAGTTTCCATCAGGAACTGTGGCACCTACTCCAGCTTTAAAAAATCTCTGAAACTTTGGCTGAAAACTAATCAGAAGTGCACTCATGTGTAGATTACTTTGTCTATTCTTATGGCATCATATTTTTATTGTAATTTTATGTTGTGTTATGTGCTATATAGGTGATGTTTGTATTTTTCTCCGCTCTTTTGTTTTATGGGACGTTTCTTATTCTTACCTGCCTTAGGACAACGGATGCAAATTAGCTATTGTGCTAACTCCGGCATATTTACATTGATGCTAACTGCTGTTATGTTGATTAATATGCATTGTCCTAACTTAAATAAATAAATAAATGAAATGAAATGAAAGATAGAAAGAAAGACAACAAAACAACAATTACCCACAAAAAGAGCACAAGGCAAACACACCCAACCTCCGTCCGCAATCCTGCAAAGCACATGACAGAACACAGCAACGAAACACACATTCATAAAGACTAATAATATTCATGACCTTGCAGTAGATTTCCATAAATAAACATACCCATACCTACAAATATATATATACAGTATCCATATATATGTACATTCATATCACATATCCATCTACATATCTGCATATGATATCTACATATACATCCCTGCATCCATTTGTGTGTGGTTGTGAGCATGCATAAGTGAATAAGGTTCCTCCAATAGAACATTTAGTAGCGACTGTGAAGCATCAGAGATCCGCCCCCCCAAGGCCCGAGGCAGACGAAGGGGCGATCAAAGCCCAAGACCCCAAGAAGGACCCCGAGCCCAGAGTCCCCAGGGCCACCCGAACAGGACGAGCCACTCGCCCACTCCCCAGATCCGACCAAGGGGGAGAACTGGACGAGCTCCACCAGCGACTACACACAATGACCCCCGGGGGGCCAACAGCGACAAACTCCACAGGCCCCCGCCGGAGCCCGCTGCAAGAGCCCGCTGCACTGACGTAGCCCCAGGCCCGGACACCGAGGCCCGGGCACCGGGGATATATATATATATATATATATATATATATATATATATATACTGTACTGTATATTGAATTATTTGTCTATGAAGGACTGGAGACCTGTCCAGGTGTCCCCCGCCTCTCACACAGTGATGGCTGGACATGGACATCAGTGACCCCCAAGACTCTTAAAGGAAGAAGTGGGTAAAGATGATGGATGGATGAATTATTTGTTCCTAGATTTTTCTTTTTCTTTTATTGTTTTAGAGAAATCCAGGCAACTAACCTAATACTGGTAATTTAAATTACAGAATTTAATGCATTCCTGTATAATTTGTTCCTATTTTTGGTATAGATATCAAATGATGCAAAAAATTTGATAAAGTACAGAACCTAAAATTATTATTTTAAATAAATGTTCCATTTGTTTACATTGTTGTTTATTCTTTTCAGCTGGTCAGTTACAAAACTGAAACTAAATTTATGACCATTTAAATAGAAAAATCGTTTCTGAATAAAAAATTGTTTCTGAATCGAAAAATCGATTTTGATTCGAATCGTGACATCAAAAATCAGAATCAAATTGATTTTCCAGGCACTGAGAGATTCGCACCCCTAGTTGGTGGTACCGTCTTTTGGTTCTGCATCTTCAGGTTGCAACACCAAAACACTTCAAACATCAAGTCCACCATAAAACAAAAAATAAAACTAATGGAGGTTTTTAGAAGCAGAAGCCAGTTTCACATCAGTTTGACCATCCAGTCCAAACGGACCTGCTCCGTCGGAGCAGTGGTTCTGTCGGGGAGCAGTGGTTCTGCCGGGGAGCAGTGGTTCTGTCGGGGAGCGGCGCTGAGCCTCTCGGTGGCCGTTAATCAGTCTGGGCTCGTCTCGCTCCGCTGACAGCCCACACAGTCAGACATGTTCAGAGTCAACACGCTACACGCTAACAAAAACACGCGAGAACACTTCGGTTTGTCTCTCAGACCAGCCAACGGGCCTTGTTTGGACCGGCGATCAGAACAGAACCAGCTGCCTGCTTGTTTACGCTCGGCTTGGCCCGTGTGTGTGTGTGTGTGTGTGAGAGAGAAATCAGAGGAATGAGTCTTTTTTTAACGTGCGTGTGTGAAATGTGGCTCGGGACAATAAACTCCACGACACCTTTCAACACAACATGTGGTGCCGACAACAGAACCCGTGTCAGCGTGTGACGCCGAGCCCGCACCTCACGCTCACGAGCCGATGACAGAGGAACAACCCAAACTACATGCCAGTCGGCTCCGAGCTCCTAAATCTGCATGAGAACCAAACGTTTGGCTCGGGTTCCTGTTTTCATGTCGTCGGACCGAGGTCAGAGGTCAACCGAGTGGACCGGGACGCTGCACTGCAGACGAGCTGCTCACACAGAAATTTAAATAAACCATAAAAATCTGCTTGACTGCAGACTCAGCAGATACCACACAAGTTTTAAAGAAGCGACGCACCGATGTCCCCAGCACTGAAAGATTTCAACTGTGAATGTTTTTTAATTTTGAACATGAGTGTTTGATCAATGCCCGGAAAGATCCTGGTGCTGACAACATACCTGGTCGTGTGCTGAAGGACTGTGCAGGGGAACTCGCAGCGGTCTTCACAGACATCTTCAACATCTCACTGAGCCAGGCCATCGTCCCCACCTGTTTCAAAGCCACCACCATCATCCCTGTCCCAAAGAAGGCAACGCCCGCATGCCTCAATGACTATCGCCCAGTAGCACTCACCCCCATCCTGATGAAGTGCTTTGAACGGCTAGTCATGAAAAGCATCACATCTGTCCTCCCTGCCTCCCTGGATCCCTTCCAATTTGCATATCGACCTAATCGCTCAACCGACGATGCCATCTCCTCTGCCCTCCACACAGCTCTCACACATCTGGACACGAAGGACTCTTATGTTAGAATGCTGTTCATCGACTTCAGCTCGGCATTCAACACCATCATCCCCCAACAGCTCATCCTTAAACTGGACAGTCTGGGGCTGAACACCTCAATGTGTAACTGGCTGCTAGACTTCCTGACCGGGAGACCACAGACAGTACGGGTCGGGAGTAACACATCTAGCACCATCACATTGAACACAGGGGCCCCACAAGGATGTGTGCTGAGCCCCCTTCTATTCACCCTGCTAACACACGACTGCACACCATCGTACAGCTCCAACCACTTCATCAAGTTTGCGGACGACACAACAGTGGTGGGTCTCATCAGCAACAACGATGAGACGGACTACAGGAACGAGGTGAGCCGCCTGGCCTTGTGGTGCGGACACAACAATCTCACTCTCAACGTGGAGAAGACAAAGGAGATTGTTGTGGACTTCAGGAAGAGGGATGCCCAACATGCCCCTCTGACCATCAACAGCACCACAGTGGAGAGAGTGGACAGCACCAAGTTCCTGGGAGTGCACGTCTCAAAGGACCTGTCCTGGAGCAGGAACACTGCATCACTGGCCAAGAAGGCTCACCAGCGCCTCTACTTTCTCCGCAAGCTGAAAAGGGCTGGAGCTTCAACCCCCATCATGTGCACCTTCTACAGAGGTGCCATAGAAAGTGTCCTGACCAGCTGCATCACTGTGTGGTTTGGTGCATGTACTGCATCCTGCCGCAAGAGCCTCCAGCGCATCGTGAGAGCAGCTGAGAAGATTGTCGGCACCTCCTTCCCCTCACTACAGGACTTACACAGCAACCGCCTCACTCGGAAAGCCCACTGCATGGCAGGTGATCCCACACACCCACTACACAGCTGCTTCAGCCTGTTGCCTTCAGGGAGGAGACTGAGGAGTCTCCAGGCTCGAACCAGCAGACTGAGAGACAGCTCTGTTCATCAGGCAGTCAGGATGCTAAACACTCTGCCTGCTCTGCCCTCCCTCCCACTTGTACTGCCTTAACACTAAAAACTTTCACACATTACCACACAACACAAAGATTTTAACACTGGACTCTGTGTCATCAAACGGGTTATTCACTAAACTCTCGGTCATGTGCTCATTCAGTTTGCACTACTTCTTATATTTGCACTAATGTTTGTATTACATTACTGCCTATAGTCATACTACTGTTTACATTCACTGTTTACATTTATTACTACTGTTTACATTTATTACTACTGTTTACATTTATTACTACTGTTTACATTTATTACTACTGTTTACATTTATTACTACTGTTTACATTTACACTACTTTTTATATCTACACTACTGCTGATATATATATTATTTTTTACTAGCCTTATTGCATATGCCACTTTACCTCTATACCAATATCAACTACCTCATACATATACTGTGTACATAAACTTCATATGCTGCTTTGTCACTCTATTACAAATGTCAATGCCAGAACTTTCATTTTATTTTATAGATATACTTTTTACACTTTTATACTACTATGCAAAAAACTCAGGACAGTATTACACTTTTTATTATTTCATTTTATGCTTATGTTATTAATTTTTAGTGTTGGTGTAACTTTTCATACTTTCATACTACTACTTACTATGCAAAAACTACTATGCAAAAAACTCAGGACAGTATTACACTTTTATTATTTCATTTTATGCTTATGTTTATTAAATGTTTCAGTGTTTTAGTGTTTAAAATGTTTACTGTTGCACCGAGGGACAGAGAGAAATGCAATGTCAATCCTGTGTATGTCCTGCACATATTGCAGTTTTGACAATAAAGTTGACTTTGACTTTTTCTGGAACACAAGAAAACAGGAAGGAGTTCCACGTGGAAGAAGAACAGGTAGTTGTTTTGTTGCTTGTTCGAGGCAGCGCGGGGTGAGTGGAGGGAGCAACTTTATCCACCACCAGGTGCAGCGGAGGAGCCAGGGGGTGGCCAATGATGGCAGTGGCCACCACAGATTAATCTTCACACCCCCCAATCATCAGAGAAAACTACACTTTTAAGCAATATAAACACTAAAGAGCATAGTTTCCTCCAGTGATCGGAGTTTATACTGTACAGGTAGACCCGGGTTACGACGGTCTCGAGTTACGACGTTTCGCGGTTACGAACGCCCTCCCATTGAAAAGCATTGTTCGAGTTACGTGGTTTATGCGCCTTTACACCAGAAAATACTGAAACGAAACTTACAGGAGGGAGGGAGGGGGAGCTTGACACGCTGGAAACTTACAGGAGAGACCGGAGCAGAGGAGGTCAGGAGGGGCTAATATGCTAACTCTGGACCGCTGGACCGCTCGTGGAAATACAGGAGACCTTATTTTTGGCAGAGGCTACAGCTGAGCAACGAGCTAACATGCTAACAGACGTTGCTGTAAACATTGTGGAACGTGTGAAGCTGCAGGAGCTTGGAGGTGCAAGAGCTAACATGCTAACAGATGGAGGAAGAATTGACCAGCTCCCAGTAAGAAATTAACTCTTTCTTTCCTTCATTATGGCTCCAAATGTACTGTATGTGTTTTTTTATATTATGTAGGGTACTGTGTTAGGATAGGCGAAGTGCTTGGTAACTGTACAGTACCGTACATGTACGTGTATATGGGGTGGCCAGTGTGTATGTGTATTTCGACAATTTTCGTGTTACGAACAGGCGTAGGAACGGAACTCCGTCGTAAGTCGGGGACCACCTGTACATTGTGGTGGCCATCTTGGATTTTGATGTGGCAACCTAATTTTTATAGTGACCGTTCTTACACCTAGAGACAGCCATGCACCAAGATGGAAGGTGGCACGTTGCTTATTTTTCAAGTTCACAAGCCGGACAAACGGACGCTAAATCGAGTTCTCGCTCTTCGTTTCACAACGGTTGACATAACATTCCCGCCAACATCTGAGGACCTGTTCAGATCTGTCACTTACATCAAGTATTTTGTTTTATCAACTGAAAATTCTTAAGTTTTATGATTTCGTGGATTACAATATACTACACAAGGCTCAGAATCAAAATTTACCACCAAACATACAAGTGTATTTTGTTAAAAGGAATAGTTGTTATAATTTAAAGGAAACAGACGTTTTTGTAAAGACGAGGTATAGAACAAGGTTAAAGGGTAGGTCGACTTTAATGAAGGGAATTAGTTTATGGAATAGTTTGGATAATGATGCAAAAAAGGAGAAATCATTACTGTAGTTGTTTTTGAGAAAAAGATCAAGAATGTATTGCTGACGAGATATATTTAAAGACCGTGTAAAGTGAATTTCAACATTTTCATCAATAAACATTATAAATGTCATAATTGTAATGTTGTAAATGAGTAAAAAGTCTCAAAATTGTAGCTCAATTAATTTTGGAGTTATAGATGAAACTGTGTATAAAGATATGTCTTTTTCAGGATTTTTTAGGCGTGGTTTAAACGGGACCGCGTTTCGTCACGCGGTCCTCATTAGTATAGCCCCACCCCCTGCAGCTCCAGCCGTATAAATTCGCCTCGGTGGAGCCGTTCACTCGCGAATCGCAGATAGCATCAGATAGCAATAGCATAGATATTTTGTTCATTGTTAGCTAGCTAATCAATTATGCCTCGTTCGTGCATCTTCCCTGGATGTCGCAATGGTCAGGGCACCCGTACAAATCATAACGTGTTTTTATACCGCGTGGTTTTATACCAAGTATCTGTAATGCCTGGATAGGTCAATGGATAAAGCGCTTGCCTTCCGTCCCAAACTCCACGGGTTCAATTTCCGCATGGTACAACTCTTTTTTTTTAAATTCATTCCAGATTAAAAACACACAAGAAAACTATTTACAAAAACAGCGTAACTCTTGGAAAAAGTAGCTGCTGTTACAGACAGAACTCGGATAAAAACAGAGCAGGTTTACTGGCTCTGCTGTCTGCCTCTCCACTGTGGGAGCAGGAGACGAGCGCAGCTGCGCTGAAACCACTCCCACGCACTGACATGCCCCCAGCGTTCCAGGGCAAGGCAAAATCATGTTTTTTCATGATATTTGAGACTTAATTTTATAAGGTAAACAATGTTTTTAATCAGTCAGATTTATATGGGTGATTAATAACACATATTTATGCCATGTGACAAACTAAAAACACACATTTAATTTCACTTTACACGGTCTTTAAGTTAGCTAATATTAAGGAATTATAATGAATAATTGTGATAAGTATTGTGGTTTGTTGTATTATGTATTGTTTGAATTGATTGTTTTGATTTGATATTGTTAAGAAGGGGCAGAAATGATAATAATTCATTATTCTTCTGCTGCCTTTCATTTTATAGGTATTTTATTTTATTTGTTTTGAATATGTCTTGTTTTAATTAAAATGAAATGAATGAATAAAACTAATAAACAAACAAACATCCATCCTGAGCGATCTCCGTGCAACCAGTCAGAACTAAATCCAGGTGTGCACCGCACCAGGAAGGTCTTCAGAACCCTTTAATCTGCAGTGTCTGAGCTGTAGGACGTCCACCTGGACGTACCTGGATGTGTCCATGTTAAAAACAAAGTCCACTCAGCTGCGACTGCGTAGCGATAATTAAACAATATTCTGCTTGGGTGTTGTTGTTGTTTTCAGGCTAAAATGTCTAACGGATTGTTCATCAGCATTTCCTAAATAAGTCCGTTTTATCAGGATTTTATTAATCACAAGACGCTTCGCAGAGTTTCTTTTTAAAGTTTGCTCTGATTGTTTCACAGCTGGTTGGTCTGTACGTTTGAATCATCTGTCAATCAGAGGAGAACAGTCTTTGTTGTTCAGATGTCTCATGTTCGACTGGATCACAACAAGACAGAAGCTAGTGCCAGGTTCCCAACAGGACTAAAGATGGCTGCCGCGGTGGATCAACCATAGCGTTCATTCATTCATTCAACCTTTATTTATCCAGGTTAGTCTCACTGAGCCTCGAGGCCTCATGTACAGCAGAGACCTGTTTGTAGCAAACCCAAGCAGGTAAAAACGGCTCAGGTGACGCTTAATGTTCTGACGTGTGTTCTGTGCAGTGATGCAGAGTGAAGGGTGTGGATTGACCCGTATGGACCCGGTCTAATCCATACAGTTCCATCTGAGCTGCAAGGACGTCTTCTGTGTCCAACTCGTATGAAGACATTACTCCCTCGAGACCAGTGGCTATAAATCACTGCTCCCACCCCATCAATACACAATCAATGACACACAAATATACTGGATGAGCAGCACACACACAAACAAAACCACCGCCGGACCTCAGAGAAACACAAAACTCAGTTTGTTCAGATCGGTCGTCTTCACCGACATCCATCCGTCTTTTTGTTTCACCCTCGAGCTTCAGCTTGATATTGATGAATCTGTTAAAGCAGAAAGCCGAGATTATCTCCTCTGATCAAACAAATCTGAGAGTGGCTGTGAAGGGCAGGGCATCATGGGTAATGTAGTGTGAAACTAACCAAGACTTCCATCTACGACTCTGATTCTGAAAAAGGTGCAGCTCTGTGTGAGAATGAATCAGGTCGTTTTGATTTTAACGTCAGCAACACGTCGGGTTGAAGAAGCTCCAGGAGCAACAAAAGGCTGCGACAGTCAGAGGACCGGATCAGAACCAGCCGGAGGAACATTTAGTAACTAATGAAGTTAATTATCATCAGGTCAGTCAGAGGACTGGGTCTAAACAGAGACTTAAGAAGTAAAGATGGGCAGAGGTTCAGCATCTGTCTAAAACTAGTGGAACAATTTCAAAATACAGGTAGTCCTCGACTTACGACGTAGATCCGTTCCTACGCAGCGTCGTAAACCGATTTCTGACGTAAGTCGAAATATACGTAATACATGTACAGTACTGTATTACCAAGCACTTAGCCTATCCAAACACAGTACCCTACATAATTATCAAAAAAAAACATACGTTTTG